>CM064579.1:1982464-2017464 GCA_032716605.1 Paralithodes platypus | reverse complement strand
GATCCCTTGTAAACTGCACACAATCGGCTTAATATACCAAGAATAAAATTACAGAGACGTGACCGGTACATAAGGAGTTAACCTTGTTGACTATGTACTTTGGGGCCTTCATGGCTATAAATTACCTTGACCAACTGTACCGTTCTCCCTTCTGGTCATCATTCACTGACGGAAAAGCTCTATTTTGAATCTCCCTGAAACGTACTCATGTATTCATTACTTTCATCGATTTCATGAGTTAGGTTTATTTGTAAATTAATTGGTGAGTCGGTGAAGACATATATGATTTACAATTTTCAATGTTAATGCAGACGGAATGTCCTCTATAAATTTCTTTAGTATAATTGTAACCTAATGTTCTAATTGGTTAGCTTTAGCTATCTATAGGGTATCTTGTGTATAATTAAAGGGCTTAATACAAACACATGAGGTGCTTAACTATCCAAAATCATGCTCATCTCTTTTTACACAATATTAGTTAGCACAATGATGATCCCCGTGTTCCTGTTAATTCATATCTATGTTTCGCGTCTCATTCCTATTGTTCTCATTCTTACACGTCTATAATAATGTATCTAATTTGATATGGTTAGTTATTTGATACTAAATGTTATTATATGTTTAGGCAACGTAGCTACATAAAATATCATAAAGTCTTTATGAGGACTTTACACGATCATGATCAGTAACGGGACACTACTAGTGATACCACAGGAGGGGGACGTTAATAACTGTGAACCCCAAACACAGCATCTCCTCGAGGAGGAGCTTAACTCTTCCTGCAGCATCATTAGTGTAGTCATTGTTCTCATCATGGTCGTTATTAATGACCAGCCACGGTGTATGTTGTTTTATGGTCTAGACCAAGGGGGAACTACTGTTCTCTGGTCCAGGAGTCGAACCTAGCTCAGAGGGGAACTACAGCTTCCTGGTCTAAAGCGCTCCCAACTCAGCCACCGCGACTGGCCAATAGGATTATCGTAAAACTTATATTTATATATGAGGAAGTGCTCAACCTCTGTCTTTTCAGTAGATTTTAATTATTTGTATTGTGTCATATAATATTTATTTTTCAATTTCGCATAGCTGTTAGAGTTGCAATTGTCTGCAATATTATTTTCACGCACCCAACAGTAAGAACTGTGTTATACTTCCGGTTATAGTTTGGCGCAAGTAATGCTTCAATGTTTATATTATAATTGAATTATTGTTTATAGTAATGCAGTAAACGTATTCGTCATGCGTTGTTAAATACAAGAGTTTGTAATTCGAGAGTTACTTTAGTTTAGAGTTTCTTATGATTAACGATTGGTGCAAGCTAAGTGAGAATTGTATCCTTGCTATTGATCACTACGCAACCCACCATCAACCTGATATCACGATATAATACAGTATACATACTGTATATATATATGTGGTATTAATGAAATGCATGTACAAATATTAATGGGTGATATTAAAGACCAAATTAACATTCCTACGATCATAGAGGTGTGTCAGGAAACATCTTTTAGCTTACGGCGCTACAGGAAAGAAAACATCAAAGTCAAACATTAGTTCGTAAAGGCATAACATTGTAATATTATTGATTAAATTTTGTTTGACTATAATGAGCATGCTCACATCAAAGTCACTATTAATTGATTAAAGGCAAACTGTGTAAAGAAAACAGCATGTTGATATAAAGAATGTGTCCCCATCAAAGTAATAACCCTACACCCCCACAAATACAAACATAATCATCAGCTGGGATAATGTTATGGGATACTATAAATCACAATTACAATTAAATCTTGTGAGTACTCATTGCCAGTAATTTCAAGCTACTAGGTATAACAATGCTACCATTATTGAGAGGTTTAGTTTTTAAATGTTGGGAGCTTATTCATTTGTAAAGCAGTTAATTAGGGATTAAGAGCGCTATATTTGTCAAGGCAGTTTTTGAAGTATTGGACAGTACAACATTCAATCATATTTCTAGGCAGTCCATGCCATAAGTTTACCACTCAATTGACAAATACATTTTTTGCCTCATCTGAGTGATAAGGCTTTCCAACGATCTCCCAACCACTTCCTCTAGTGTAATTTGATTGGTCAATTGTAAAGTATTTGTTGACATCCAGTTTGTATAGACCTTTTAATGATGTTAAATAAGTGAACTGAAAAACCTTGCTAACTAAATGTACTTGACCTACCCGGTATTAATGATGAACTTCCAGAACTGTTTATAATCATTACTCACAAGTCTCTCACAATTACACTTGTATTACTGTTACTATTATCTTCATTAACAATGTAATTACTATTAGTAGTAGTGTTGTTAAAGGCATTATTATGATCATCATTACTATAATTACCGGTATTTTCATTATTGTTATTACAATAAACAGTTATATACATTTATGAGCATAATGATGCAAGCAGTTAAATAAAAGGAAAATATTATATACGATAAAGTAAAATAAAGGAAAACAAGACAAATAAAACAAAAATGTCCACCCGGAGTATTGAACCGGGTGTTGAGCTTTGCTTGGGTGACTCACTACCAGTCTACCCGTTAACCACCCCAAGCAAACAGTTCACATAAGACCATTTTCCGCTACTCAACCCCACCCACCCGCTATATTTCAAACTGCCATACACTAAATACAAATTATTGTCTTACCCGATAAATGACTTGTATTACACACACATTATTTGTCACCTCCTCACATTACACGTATGATAGATTCGGAGTAAATTATTTTATTGGTAAATGTGTGTCTATAAATAATGGGATTTTCTAGTGCATTGACGTATTCCTTCCTATGTAAGTTATTACATTATTTTGCTTAATTATAAACGTGATAACTAACCACATTGCTACCAGCTATTCTAATTTTAAGATGTATTAATAATATTTGTAAAATGTATAAACATAATCGAGAGCTGCAGTACTCTAAATAAAGTTATAAAACTGTCAGAGATTCCAATGATTAATCGGAATGTGGGGGCATAATATTTAAGCCTTAGCTAAGGTCCCACAATGGGTGCCTTTAATTCACTGATCTTGTTACTTCCAGGCATTTGACCACACAATCACGACAATTAAGAGAGAGAGTGAAAGAGAGAGAGAGAGAGAGAGAGAGAGAGAGAGAGAGAGAGAGAGAGAGAGTTATGGAATGTTGATATCCAGACGTATAGTTAGTTATGTGTCAACATCTGTTTGTTTAATCTATATCGGCGACATACCAAACATTTGTATACTAATTGGATATAATTATTTGTTATGTAATTAAACGCAAATGTAACGGTTTTTGCCACTATTTAATGCATTTCCTCTTTGAATACATACAGTACGTATGTCCTTACAAGATTATCCTAGTTATTATGTTGCATCTTTCTCGCTTTTCTATCGCTACTACAATAATCAGTGTTCCTCGGAGCTTTCCCAGTGTATACCACCTCCTCTAAGTAGGGTACGTAGTACCCGTCTTGCAACACAATCCCACCCCCACTCTGTGCAACTCTTCAACCCAAGAGTGAAACTTTATTTTCAGACTTTCTTCTATTCAACTACTGAGCTCTGGAACTCTCTCCCAGAATCAGTCTTTCCTTCTTCCTATGACTTAAATTGCTTCAAACTCCGTGTGTCCTGGCATTTTAGCTCGAACGTACTTTGATTTTGGCCCTTTCACTCTTTCAACTCTGGGGGAGGCACTCGCTGCAGGCAGTTGTGCCTTTTGTCTCCCTCATTCACATACAAAAAAAAGAAAAAAAAAAAAAAAACACACATTATAGGGGGTGACCTGCTTGTTTTCTCTTTCTTGGTTGAATCCATTCGGCCACATTCAGCCAACTGTTTTGAAACATTAATCCCCATCTATGTGTCGATTTTTTATGGAGAAATTTGGCTTCGCTGGAGACATTTTCTACCGAAAAATGTACAGATTTAGACCGCTATCAAACTCATTATTCAAAATATGGTGGCTCGCTATCGCTTGCCAGGTATAACTCGACACCTGGATGAGGATAAATGTCTTAAAACAGTAGGCTGAATGGGGCCGAATGGATATAACCCAGAGCGAGTACAAAGCAGGTCACCCCCCTTAAACATTACTATACTCGGAGAAGATAACCTTTTCAGAGCTAGACCAGCAACATAACACCAAGTAATAACACTGAAGCTGACAAATGTAGTAACCTAAATGTACTAGACATACACAATACACATGTTGAGCTTACATAACTATTTATAATCATTCCTCACTATACTCGGTTTAATTTCATCTGACGGTATACTGAATCCCTTAACAACTGATTGTTCGATAACTAACGAAAAATTAAGAAACTCCTTTGTCTCTTCTTCATATAAAATCCAAGTTTATGCAATTATTACCACAGTTCACTCCAAAATCTTCAAAATAACTGAGAAATCTTGATGGAAACTTTACCGTCAGTTGAAAAGCAAGAGTATAGTATTTTCTGATTTCCTATAGGTTATTTCCTATAGGTTATTTCCTATAGGTTATTTCCTATAGGTTATTTCCTATAGGTTATTTCCTATAGGTTATTTCCTATAGGTTATTTCCTATAGGTTATTTCCTATAGGTTATTTCCTATAGGTTATTTCCTATAGGTTATTTCCTATAGGTTATTTCCTATAGGTTATTTCCTATAGGTTATTTCCTATAGGTTATTTCCTATAGGTTATTTCCTATAGGTTATTTCCTATAGGTTATTTCCTATAGGTTATTTCCTATAGGTTATTTCCTCCACCTACTGATTATAGTAGCTGTAATAAGGTGTATGTTAACAAGTTGCATTTAAAGCTTGCTAACTATCAACTTTACCATTAATACTATTATATATAACAAATTGGATTTATATGTATATTGTTATTATTATTATTATTATTATTATTATTATTATTAGCATGTAGTTGTTTTTATCAATATTATTATTATTATTATTATTATTATTATTATTATTATCAATACTGTAATTGCATATTTTATCACGCTAATTTCACATGTTTTACTGTGACTATTATTTTCATAAATAATACAATTACTTGTAGTAGCAGTGTTGTTAAATGCATTAATACAATTATTAACACTACAATAATTACTGGTAATTATATTGTTGTTATTACAATATACAGTTTTATCTTTGAACATTATGATGCATGCATTAAAGGAAGGTAGTATATACGAAAAAGTAAACAAATAAACTATATAAATAGATTCATATTTGTTTTCACCAACCCACCAATAACTTAAAAATAAACCAAATTAATTAAATCAATGAAACCACTGAATATGTGTGGTACTCCAAGAACTCGAACCTAAAAAAATTGGCCACCCGGAGTATTGAACCAGGCGTTGAGCTTTGCTTGGTTGACTCACTAACAGTCTACCCGTTAACCACCCCAAGTAAATAGTTCACATAGGACCATTTTCCGCTATTCCACCCCAACCACCCACTCTGTTTCGACCTTGCATAAACTAAATGGCAGGACATGTTTATGGACATACATTTTAATTAGGCTTACATTCACTATAGAGACGCAGAGTTAGAGGGGATATGATAGAGGGGTTCAAGTGGGTTAGTGGGATTAATGTAGGGGACACGAAAGATGTACTGAAGTTCAGTGATAGCGGGATAACTCGAACTAATGGTTTCAAATTAGATAAATTTCGTTTCAGAAAATCTATAGGCAAATATTGATTTATTAACAGAGTTGTAGATAGGTGGAATAGGCTACCTCAATGTGTCTATGCCGACAAACCAATACCTTTATTTGATAATTTGTGTATAAATCATAATAAAGGTACTGCATGAATAATCAACATTACATCGTACCAAGAGAGCATTGTTTCCACAATATTATTATATGTGCAAATTATATATAATTTTGTTTTGTTTTATATATTGTTATTTCATATTTATGCCAATCCAATAAATTTTTCTTATATAAATATATGCATCAATGTATTCACAAATAATCTATCTATCTATCTATTGCCGGACGCTTTACTCCCCTTAATGGGGGTGGCCAGACACAAAATGCCCCCAAGCGGACCTATCCATTGTAAGAGGGATCTTTGGACATACCTTAGGTTACCTTAGGTTGTGTTCGCCACTCTCCTAGCAGCACCGAGAAGCGCGTCGCCCCTCGTTGTGGGTTGTGTTTTGGTGCAGCAGGCTGTTTGAAGAGACAGCCCGCTCCCTTGCTAAGATGGGCTCGTCTGGCACTTTTTGCAGTTCGACATAGAGGGCTCTCTTGAAGTTGTCTAAAGAGACGCCCCTCATGTCTCTTACTCGCCGTGGGAGTTTGATGAAGAGACGTGGGCCTCTGTGTGATAACCAGCCCTCTCGCAGAGAGCCCATAGCACCCCTGTTATTCATCCGGGGGATATTGCATTCCCAGCCTCTCCTATCACTGAATTTCATGACTATCGGAGTATGTAAATTTGGTACTAAACCCTCTGCGATTTTCCACAGGTATATTATTAGGTAACGTTCTCTTCTACGTTCCAGCGAGTACAGGTTCAGTGCTCTTAAACGATCCCAATAGTGTAACTGTTTTACCGAACTTATTTTCGAAGTGAAATTTCTTTGTACACTCTCTAAGTCATTTATTTCACCTGCTTTTTATGGGGATGTTAATACGCTACAGTATTCAAGCCGCGGTAGCACTAGAGATTTGAAGAGCGTTATCATAGGTAATTCACCGCGTGTTTTAAATGTACGCAGAATCCAACCCGTTAAGCGTTTCGCAGCCGCAACTTTGACCTGGTTATGTTCTTTGAAACACATATTTTCAGACATTAACACCCCAAGGTCTTTCACACTGTCTTTCCGTTCTATTATGTGGTTAGATTCTGTTAGGTAGTTTGTGTTCTCTTTAACGCCATTATTATCTCCGTACCTTATTAATTGGAATTTGTCTGCATTGAATTGCATGTTGTTTTCCCTGGTCCACTGGAACACTACATTTATGTCTTCCTGCAGCTGGCCCGTGTCCTCTAGTGTGTTTACTATCTTGCTTAGTTTTGTGTCATCCGCAAAAGACGACACCGCACTGTGTCTTGTGTTGGTATCTATATCGCAATGTGTTATTATTATTGTTGTTATTACAATATACAGTTATATCTATGAGCATAATGATGCATGCATTCACGGAATGTATTATAAAAAAAAAAAAAAAAAAAAATGGCCACCCGGAGTATTGAACCTGGTGTTGAACTTTGATTGGGCGACTCACTAACAGTCTACCCGTTAACCACCCCAAGTAAATAGTTCACATAGGATCATTTTCCGCCACTCCACCCCTCCAGTCCGCTTTGTTTCCAGCTTGCATGAACTAAATGGCACGAAATGTTTGTCTACGGAATATTATTGTAACGTCATCAGATTGTACTAGTTCTAATTAAAATACTACCCCGCTATGGACATTCCTAGGTCCAGTGTAAGATATACCTTCAAACAACTAGTAATCCATACTTCCTTAAATTCTTTTTCCGTGTATGTTCGAGTACTTCCTCCATGTTTTCTGATTAATAACATTTCTAGTTAATCTTGTGAATAATTCGGTCCAGCACGTTATACGGTGAATATCATCAGTTTGACATTAAATACAAAACACGTGACCGGTACAGAAGGGGTAAATATATATCAATTGTTATCCCTTGAATAGCGGAAGAAACTCTGTTGTTGATACATGTAAGTATTGGCGAAGTGTGGAAGAATATCTCTATCTCTCTCTCTCTCTTTCATATATTATAACTAAAGTAGCACACTTTAAAAATTCACCTACTAGACCAGACAGAGTATGGGGCGAGGGAACAAGAAAGTGGTCCGGACCCTAAACATTCGAACTATAAATGTTGTTTCTGTTCGGGCTCCGTCTTGAGTCGGCCACCCCCAGCTATGGGATATATGTGCCTGAATATATATATGCACACATACATACATACAGTACATAGCATATATATACACCAGTGTTCATAATTTGTCATATATTAACAAACTTTACATTTCATACTAACGCTTCGTCCGTGATGTCAATGCCCTCCCATGATTCACTACTAACACGAAGTATAATCCATGTATACGCTGGATACATTAGACAACACACAAACAAATGACAAATTAAATATATATTGTTTATATTTGACGTATTAAAAAACTCACTTATTCAATAAGAAATTCGAATATTATAATTTATATTGGGACTAAAGTCATTGATTATGGGGTTGTTTATTTATATTAGGACTAAAGACATTGATTATGGGGTTGTTTATTGTTTAGATTATATGTTGACCCCCAATAAATACAAGCCTTTTACACACATGAACCGGGTAGCCTTAAGGGGGGTGACCTGCTTTTTGTTATTTCTGTCCTTTTCTCTCTTTCTCTGGCTTGTATCCATTTGGCCCCATTCAGCCTACTGTTTAGGACGTTTATCCCCAGCTAGGTGTCGATTTCTTCCTTTCGAGCGATAGGGAGCCAGCATTATATGAAGAAATCCGGCTTCGCCGGAGACATTTTTCTATCGAAAAATGTACAAATTTAGCCTGCTGTCAAACAAAATTAAAAAATATGCTGGCTCGCTACCGCTCACCAGTAAAATATTGACACCTGGATGGGGATAAACGTCTTAAAACAGTAGGCTGAATGGGGCCAAATGGACACAAGCCAGAGCAAGATAGAAAAGGACAGAACAAAAACAGGTCACCCCCCTTAAACGTCAATATTATTTATATTAAATTAAATGTAAAATAACTTATGTACACTCGTGATTAGGGTTGAACAATAACGTATGAGTTGTACATGGCCGTCTTATTCTTAGTTCCAACTAGGTTGATACGTCTTATTATCGCCAAGGTAATGGGGTGAAACATCTTATAATATCTTAACTAATGTAGCGAATTACGGGAGGCCCCACACAACTCCCTTGGGCTAAATAGGGTTAACATCGTAAACGGCTTCACATAAACACACATATACGCTCAATTACAAACACACATATACGCTCAATTACAAACACACATATACGCTCAATTACAAACACACATATACGCTCAATTACAAACACATATATACGCTCAATTACAAGCACACATATACGCTCAATTACAAACACATATATACGCTCAATTACAAACACATATATACGCTCAATTACAAACACACATATACGCTCAATTACAAACACATATATACGCTCAATTACAAGCACACATATGCGCTCAATTACAAACACACATATACGCTCAATTACAAACACACGTATAAGCTCAATTACAAACACACATATACGCTCAATTACAAACACACATATAAGCTCAATTACAAACACACATATACCCTCAATTACAAACACACATATACGCTCAATTACAAACACACATATACGCTCAATTACAAACACACATATACGCTCAATTACGAACACACATATACGCTCAATTACAAACACAGATATACGCTCAATTACAAACACACATATACGCTCAATTACAAACACACATATACGCTCAATTACAAACACACATATACGCTCAATTACAAACACACATATACGCTCAATTACAAACACACATATACGCTCAATTACAAACACATATATACGCTCAACTACAAACACACATATACGCTCAATTACACGGAGAGACATTATCTGTAGTAGGTCTATACATTGTATTAACCCCTTCTGTACCGACGACGTTAGTTATATTTAGACGCTTTTGTGGCGTTCATGAAATAAATATGGTAGTAAACAGTGTTAAGTGAGGTTGCTAGACGCCTGTAGATTGCTGGAGGCCCTTTTTAAACTGAATACAATTATATAATAAAGCCAGAATAAAGTTGAATATATGTCACCGGTACAGAAGGAGTTACTTATATATGTCACCGGTACAGAAGGAGTTACTTATATATGCACGACAGTAAAGTATGAGGGTTTGGTTGACTTTTAGGTTTGGGGATAGCCACCGACCAAGTGACTCAGCCGGACCTACCAGTATGAGAGGTCCCGGGTCAAGTCTCTGTTGGAGCACCCATTATATTTTGGTACGTTTCGGAGGCGGTTACTCCACGATCAGGTAAATCTAAAAATAACAAATACACCACTTGTAATAAAACACTTGTATCATTGTGAGTTACGATAATTTCATAAAGTGCATGCAGGCGTTTTGTTCGTGGCCACCCATTCGGGGATTACGGCGTCCGGCAATAAATAGATAGATACAATTGTATTTGTTTTATATAATTCACTTACATTATCATGTATTAAAGTTCCAAAATTAACAAAGGCGTCTGCCGTTCGCATATAATACAACAATAACGTTACCCATATGTACAATTAAATAACGGATACAGGACAAATAAGAACAAGGTGTTAAACGTTTGGCTCAGTTACAACTAGATGTCCTACAGCCTCTGTGGAGCGATCCGAGCTAGCAGACTCAGGTTACTGGTTCAAACGATCATAGGTGGTCAATGTGGCATATTTTTATTACCGTGATTTATATTGTTATTGTTACTATTATGTGTTTGTGATGATGATGATGATTCATAGTTTAAATGTTCTTGTTTGTATTAATACCAATATATCATAACTATAATTAACTTTGATTTACCGTTTATTTGTATATTTCAGTAGTTATTTTCAGCCTCAGGTCAGGTAAGGTGAAGGTATTGAGGGATAAGCCTTTACAACGGCACCTCGTATCTACTTTCTTACTTTCCAAAGAGTGTTAAGAGTAGAGAAGGAGTGTTGGAGAGAGAGGAAGCTGTTGGAGTGGCTTTGTCTGTGTACGTTATCGAAGTGTCGCCCGACTGGGTGCGCCAGAAAACATTATAATACATGAATTACATACACTAATTTACAGCCACACAAACGAATCTCACTCTCACTCTCTCTCTCTCACTCACCATAATACTGTGGATCCAAATCAATTATATGCATAACATTAGTTTGTTTAATTTATTCATTGTTTGTTCTAACATATAAATATATCAATAGCAGCGCCTGATGTTAGCAAGCAACAACAAACACTTTTATCCGAAAATAAAGGTTAAAGGTAGTTACGGGAAGAACACGATGAATAAGTATAAAGTTTATTTCAGTGACAAATAGATGGTTGACAGTCTCTCTGCAGCGGTCCTATCTCACACACTTCTGGGGTCAGGGTTCCAACGATCATATAATACCATGAACATATCTCACACACTTCTGGGGTCAGGGTTCCAACGATCATATAATACCATCAACATATTTGTTTATGTGTATTTCAATTATTTTATAATGTATAATAATTATTATTTTTTTTTATTATTAGTATTATTATAATATATAATAATTATTATTGTTATTATTATTATTATTATTATTATTATTATTATTATTACTTTAACATTATTATTATTATAATAATACTTATTAGTATTACTTGTATCATTATCATTATTTATATCATCTGTATTATTAGTATTCCTATTATTACAATACATACTCATTTAAAGTGAGTTTTTTTTTTGGTAGTAATTGGAAGGAGTATACCCCACCCCTTCCGGATAATAGGTGGCAGATGCCTTTCAACTCATTCCCATCACGATCTTCCCAGTTTTTCGTCCACACAATAAATACGGTGACCGGTCAACTCAACCAGTAGACCATTTCAACTAGTAGCTCTCAACCAGTACCAAATCAACCAATACGGTTAGGTTAGGTTAGGTTAGTACTATATTTTGGCACTGGTTTGGTTGGTCTGGGTTAATTTGGCACTGGTTGAGAGCTACTGGTTGAAATGGTCTACTGGTTGAGATGACATGGAACCAATAAATACACTCTGGAACTCTCTCCCTCAACCTGTTTCTCCCTCATCATATGAATAGCATGTTTTAAGTTCCATGTATTCAGAAATGTTGACTCTAACGCACATTGAGTCTGGCGTTCTATTATTTGTTGTTTTCAATTTGGGGGGAGGGGGGGATGTTACAGGCATCCTTGCCTTTTGTTTCCTTCATACACATAGACAAACTAAAATCGTCTAAGGTTACCCAGACTACTACTATGAGACATCATCTACACTGAAGGGATAACACTAACTCTGAAGACGTCATCATTAATATTTTGCCAGACACAAAGTAATGATATTGAGCCGTTTACTCAGAAGGCGATATTTATACCCTATTAACGGGTTATGTTACGGCGATATTAGATGTATAAGAAACCAGTATATTAACAGCATAATGCTTTTCCAGCGACGTCAACACTTCCGCATATTATTTTAATCTAGACTATAATACGTTGTGAATATTAAGTATATGACTTACGGTAAAGTATTAATAGCGCTAGAATTACGACGTCGGTATTTTGGATACTTTTATCAGTGGGAGATAATATTTCATAAATGCTTTGTTTATCCAGGCCGGGAAAATCTGGTGTTAAGACTGTAATGTATATGAAAAGACATTCAGGAAAATTGACTTTAAATTGCCTTGCCTTGGCCACTTTATCATATCCAAAGCCATGAACAGCAGTGTAACTCATACTATAGTATGTTCATTATAATTATACCAGAAAGCTCAACCCTTACCGCTATACCTATAATGAACGGAGTATAGCACTATTAGGCATATATGGCAATAATAACTAAAACTAACGGACTCTGCATTACGATTGACTTTGTTCAGTCTTTCCTTTGACACCCTGCTACAAACTATATGTTATGATTAATTGAAGAAGGCCTCTCAATGACTATGCTAATATAGACACAATACTCTAATTAAAAGGGAAAACGGCGAAGCCATAAACAATGAATTGTGTGGTCAAAGTTTGTGTTGTTGTAAATTATATACTAAACTATCCTGACTAGAGGGGTGTGAACTCTCAATCCTAAGTACCGTGTTCGAATCACTAGTTCATATATTTTTATTATTATCATTATTACGGTTATTAGTATGATGATGATGATGTGTTTTAAGAAAACTAACGACAAAATGCAATTTATTTGGTCGCTGTAATTTATGCCCTTATTGATTAATGATTCAATGTAATTGCCAATTGTTTATTTACAGTAAAAATCAACACGAGTATTTCAATCTGTTCAACACCATATTGTCGATAGTTTGACTAACATATACGAATGTCAATAAGCTAATCATAAATGTTGATGTTTGTTGCGTGATTTGGAAGTTGTGCAGTTTTGCGTACCGTACATATAATACTACAACAAATAGTAGTAATATACACCGACCACCAAGATAAACAGCAGGACATTGTGTCTGCGATATTCTTTAATACATCTGCCTGTCCTTCACAACATTGTAGGGCTTTAATCTATATTAATCTACAACATGTTATGGTGGGGCTGTTCGGCCAGGCAGCTTGGGGAACAACAACAACATGTTATGGTTTTGTTTTCCTTTCCTGTACTAACTGGACATAAAAGATTGCAGTGTTAGGTGTGAAGTTCTTACTCGGACATTCCTGTGGAAATATTTAGTTCCATGGATTACCGATGAATTATATAACAATGGATTTGAATAATAATAATAATAATAATAATAATAATACCGGTAATAATAATAATACAAATAATAATAATAATAACAATAATAGTAATGATAATAATAATAATAATAATAATAGTTTGCTTAAATATACCAATTCACTTTACATAATCAGCCAGTTGACACGGGCCGGGTGGGTACAACTAACGTTTCTCACCGCTCAGTCTGTAGTTCGAACCTCTGAGGGAACCAGACATGCGACTACAGACTATGTTAACTGGTTAGGTGACCACCGAATTCTGACGCGGACTAATCATCCGATGATGAACAAATCCAGTTGCTGCCCTTAACAGGGTGATGACTGGTGTCCCTTGCTAAAGCAGTGTTTCATTACCTGTTGGGAATAACACCAAGTTGCTGCCCTTAACTGGGTGATGACTGGTGTCCCTAGCTGACCTGGAGTGATCACCAGGTGGGACTTGGTGACCAGAACCGATCATCTGGTTACCAATACTAAGTTAATTGTACTTAATTGTGTGATGCTTGGTGTACCTTGCTGACCCAGGCTGATCATTTGGGTGGGATATGTAACCTGGTCGGGTCGTAGATCCGATCAGGTGTGGGGTATGTGAAGGGGTATGGTGTGCTGGGGGTTTGTGGAGGGATATGTGCTGGGGCTTGTGGAGGGTATGGTGTGATGGAAGGATGTGCTGGGTGGTAGGTTGTGGGTATGATGGATGGTGTGATGGAAAGGGTATGACAGATGGCTTGGTGTGTTGGGGCTGCAGTGGTGGTGTGTTGGAGGGGGGGGGGGCGTGGCACACAGCAATATATAGGTTTAAGTAGATACATTAGCTAGGGTTATATAGATGTAGGTAGGTACATTAGATAGATAGGTAGGTGCAGTGTGCCACAATCTCCCACCTCGTGAGTGAGGGGTATGACCGATGGCTTGGTGTGATGGGGGTGTGTTGGAGTGGAGTGCTGGGTGAAGAGGGTGTGTGTGGTGGTAGGGGGTGGCACATTGAGGCCCGGACCCCTCTGTGTGCCACAATCCCCCACCTAGTGTGTGTTGGAGGGGTATGATAGATGGCTTGGTGTGATGTAGTTGAGTGTTGGGTGAAGAGGGTGTGTGTGATGGGATTGATTTGTGGGGTATGTGAAGGGGTATGGTGTGCTGGGGGTTTGTGGAGGGATATGGTGTGCTGGGGGCTTGTGGAGGGGTATGGTGTGATGGAAGGATGTGCTGGGTGGTAGGTTGTGGGTATGATGGATGGTGTGATGGAAAGGGTATGACAGATGGCTTGGTGTGTTGGGGCTGCAGTGGTGGTGTGTTGGAGGGGGGGGGGGGGGGCGTGGCACACAGCAATATATAGGTTTAAGTAGATACATTAGCTAGGGTTATATAGATGTAGGTAGGTACATTAGATAGATAGGTAGGTGCAGTGTGCCACAATCTCCCACCTCGTGAGTGAGGGGTATGACCGATGGCTTGGTGTGATGGGGGTGTGTTGGAGTGGAGTGCTGGGTGAAGAGGGTGTGTGTGGTGGTAGGGGGTGGCACATTGAGGCCCGGACCCCTCAGTGTGCCACAATCCCCCACCTAGTGTGTGTTGGAGGGGTATGATAGATGGCTTGGTGTGATGTAGTTGAGTGTTGGGTGAAGAGGGTGTGTGTGATGGAATTGATTTGATTTTGCCCCGAGGGGCGAGTTTATTGAGCAGCGCCCCCCATCCTGTGAGGGGACAACCACTAGTAAGGCGATACATACTGCTCAAAGAGCCATTATTCCACTGAAACAACAGCATCGTCGTCTGGTTACATTCATATTTGTGTCAAAGAGCCATTATTCCACTGAAACAACAGCATCGTCGTCTGGTTACATTCATATTTGTGTTAATAAGTCATAAATGAGTTTCCTCATTTAATTGTCACATGGTCTGTATAAAAAAAAAAAAAAAAAAGCAAGCAAGCTTGTAGTGACTGAATTATTAATTGACAGGTTGTAAATAATAGCAGTACAGAACTAGTGCAATCGTATGAGGAGACTATTCATATTTTCATTACATCAATGATTATTGAGATCATAGTTAGCTGAATACAATTATTACAAAAATAGGCAATGGTATATAATGGTACATAATTTAATACAGGCGGACATAATCATGATCCGGTTCGTTGTGCACTGGGAGCTAAGGTGTCTTGAGATCGCCTCGTACCCATACACAACGAACGTATTATAGTCTGCATGGTTGGTATCTAATTGAATATACATAGTGGGTATTTCAAGAATGTCAGGGGGTAAGGAAATGTGATTTGTATATTAGAAGACTGTGATTAACGAGACGTGTAACATGTGGAGGGAGGTGGTAGAAAGAGAGGGATCTCGTTGGGGGTGGAAGTTTCGCTCCCAGGAATTTTCGTTCCTGTGGTATTTCAATACATTGAACGTATTTATCAATACATACTGCTCAAAGAGCCATTATTCTACTGTAACAACAGTATCGTCGTCTGGTGTTATTATAGTTTCCTCATTTGATTGCCACATGTGCTGTATATACGTGCTCATGAAAAAAAAAAAAAAAAAATGTGACTGAATTATTAATTGACAGGTAAATAATAGCACTACAAAACTAGTGCAATAATATGAGGAGGCCATTCATGTTTTCTTACATCAATGGTTATTGAGATCATAGTTATTACATACAAGATGTGACTGGGAGGTGGCTTGGAGTGATGGTAGGGTATGATATATCGGGGGGGGGGGGGGGGGGGTAAAATTCGATTTACAAATACAATAATTTTGAACACAGATTGTTTTTGTTCTTCAGTTATATACTATTTACATAACGATATTTAACAACAAAGACATGAAAATAGTTCCACAGAGTAAATATATAACCAAAGCCGAGTTATTACTCCCACACCACATATACTGTAGATGTCTTTACACTAACACCAAGATACATATACACCACACATATATCCACATGTCTTTCTAAAGTTTTTGAAACTATTCTTGCTTCCAAATTTCTTAAGCATTTATCTTCTCATAATCTGCTCTCAGATCGCCAGTATGGCTTCCTTAAGGGTCGCTCTACTGGTGATCTTCTTTCATATCTTACTAACTCTTGGACATCCTCCTTTCGGGACTTCGGTGAGACTTTTTCTATTGCACTAGACATATCGAAAGCCTTCGATAGAGTCTGGCATAAATCTTTAATTTCTAAACTACCCTCCTTCGGTTTCTATCCCTCCATCTGTGCCTTCGTCTCTAATTTCCTTTCCGGCCGTTCCATAGCCGCGGTTGTGGACGGCCATTGTTCACTTCCTCACCCCATCAACTCCGGTGTTCCTCAGGGCTCTGTCCTATCTCCTATTCTCTTTCTAATTTTTATAAATGATCTCCTTATCTGTACCTTCATTCCCATCCATTCATACGCAGACGACTCAACCTTACACTACTCCATTAGTTTTTCAGAACGCCCCAGCCAGCAATCCCTCAACGACAAACGTAATGAAGCCATAGAACTCTTAAATTCTGATCTAAATACTATTTCCAATTGGGGCAGAGAAAACCTTGTTAACTTTAATGCTTCCAAAACCCAATTTCTCCATCTATCTACCCGTCAGGATCTCCCAGCGGACTATCCCGTATTCTTCAACAATACAAAAATCAACCCTTCATCTTCTCTCAATATTCTTGATGTCTCTTTTTCTTCTGCTCTCATTTGGAAGGACCATATTACCAGTCTTGCTAAGGCAGCCTCCCAGAAGCTGGGTGTGCTCAACCGCCTTAGGGGTTCTTTTCCCCAACACAGCTTCTTGCTCTGTACAGGGGCATAGTGCGCCCTTGTATTGAGTATTGTTCACATGTGGGGAGGTTCCTCTCACACCACTCTCCTAGACAAAGTTGAAAGGAAGGCCTTTCGTATCATTAACTCCCGTCCACTCACCAACTCTCTGCAATCTCTCTCTCTCCGCCGCAATGTTGCATCTCTCTCGCTATTCTATCGCTACTATAATAATCAGTGTTCCTCAGAGCTATCCCAGTGCATACCACCTCCTTTACGTAGGGCATGTGGTACCCGTCTTGCAACTCAATCCCACCCCTACTCTGTGCAACTCTCCAACCCAAAAGTGAAACGTTACTCTCAAACTGTCTTCTACTCAACAGCTGAGCTCTGGAACTCTCTCCCAGAATCAGTCTTTCCCTCTTCCTATGACTTAAATTGCTTCAAACTCCGTGTGTCCAGGCATTTTGGCTCGAACGTCCCTTGATTTTGGCCCTGTCACTCTTTCAACTATGAGGGAGGCACTCGCTATAGGCAGTTATGCCTTTTGCCTCCCTCAATCACATAGAAAAAAAAAAAAAAAAAAAAAAAACGCATGCCCTGTAGCATACATATACGCACTTACACAATTACTGTTGGTATATAAAACACATTACGCCGGTATTTTGACTCGCGTCGGCAATTAAAATATAAATTTGTATTTATCCAGTATATAATACTCGAAGTATTCTGGCAAAAATCGATTTACAAATCATATAATTTATAACGATTTATTTTTTATTTTTGTGTACAGTCTAATGTGATATTATTAAGTTCCACAAGCCACCACCCCAACCAGCAACCCCCACCCCCTTTCCTGTATTGTGCTGGTTTAATAATCCAAGAGGGTTGATAGCCTCTGAAATCCTATTTTAACTAACTAACCATCAACACAGTTAAACATACAGTAAATACAATAATAATGTAGGTTTCTGATAGATAGACAGTATGGTAAATTTGATTTAGTTTTACATTCACTACAACCATATTATAGCTGGTACTCCACTCCAGCACACCATCACACATACCCATCTATATACGCACTTACATAATTAGGTACATAACATACACATTCATATTGTACTTATGCCTGTATTTTGAATTATAATTCGAGTATATTAGTATATATTATCATTATTAATATATGGAGAGGATTATACAATAATATTATATATTCATTAATTTCCGCTTGCCTGGCCTGAGACCTTCCTTAGCATTTGTCTATCCGTTATATCCTCATTTGGGTTCCATATGGATTGGGCTCATACGGGATTGGGCCCATACGAATTGGGCCCATACGGGATTGGGCCCACGGGATTGGAACCTAACCTAACCTAACCTAACCTGGGCTGGTAGAGTCACAATCCCGTGGTCACCCCTCATTTGGTGTGTTGTATAAGTCTTGGGCTGGTAGAGTCACAATCCCGTGGTCACCCCTCATTTGGTGTGTTGTATAAGTCTTGGGCTGGTAGAGTCACAATCCCGTGGTCACCCCTCATTTGGTGTGTTGTATAAGTCTTGCGCTGGTAGAGTCACAATCCCGTGGTCACCCCTCATTTGGTGTGTTGTATAAGTCTTGGGCTGGTAGAGTCACAATCCCGTGGTCATCCCTCATTTGGTGTGTTTTATAAGTCTTGCGCTGGTAGAGTCACAATCCCGCTGGTAGAGTCACAATCCCGTGGTCACCCCTCATTTGGTGTGTTGTATAAGTCTTGCGCTGGTAGAGTCACAATCCCGTGGTCACCCCTCATTTGGTGTGTTGTATAAGTCTTGGGCTGGTAGAGTCACAATCCCGTGGTCATCCCTCATTTGGTGTGTTTTATAAGTCTTGCGCTGGTAGAGTCACAATCCCGCTGGTAGAGTCACAATCCTGTGGTCACCCCTCATTTGGTGTGTTGTATAAGTCTTGCGCTGGAAGAGTCACAATCCCGTGGTCACCCCTCATTTGGTGTGTTGTATAAGTCTTGGGCTGGTAGAGTCACAATCCCGTGGTCACCCCTCATTTGGTGTGTTGTATAAGTCTTGGGCTGGTAGAGTCACAATCCCGTGGTCACCCCACATTTGGAGTGTTGTATAAGTCTTGGGCTGGTAGAGTCACAATCCCGTGGTCACCCCACATTTGGTGTGTTGTATAAGTCTTGCGCTGGTAGAGTCACAATCCCGTGGTCACCCCTCATTTGGTGTGTTGTATAAGTCTTGCGCTGGTAGAGTCACAATCCCGTGGTCACCCCTCATTTGGTGTGTTGTATAAGTCTTGGACTGGTAGAGTCACAATCCTGTGGTCACGCCTCATTTGGTGTGTTGTATAAGTCTTGCGCTGGTAGAGTCACAATCCCGTGGTCACCCCTCATTTGGTGTGTTGTATAAGTCTTGGGCTGGTAGAGTCACAATCCCATGGTCACCCCTCATTTGGTGTGTTGTATAAGTCTTGGACTGGTAGAGTCACAATCCCGTGGTCACCCCTCATTTGGTGTGTTGTATATGTCTTGCGCTGGTAGAGTCACAATCCCGGGGTCACCCCTCATTTGGTGTGTTGTATAAGTCTTGGGCTGGTATAGTCACAATCCGTGGTCACCCCTCATTTGATGTGTTGTATAAGTCTTGGGCTGGTAGAGTCACAATCCCGTGGTCACCCCTCATTTGGTGTGTTGTATAAGTCTTGGGCTGGTAGAGTCACAATCCCATGGTCACCCCTCATTTGGTGTGTTGTATAAGTCTTGCGCTGGTAGAATCACAATCCCGTGGTCACCCCTCATTTGGTGTGTTGTATAAGTCTTGGGCTGTTAGAGTCACAATCCCGTGGTCACCCCTCATTTGGTGTGTTGTATAAGACTTGGGCTGGTAGAGTCACAATCCCGGGGTCACCCCTCATTTGGTGTGTTGTATAAGTCATGCGCTGGTAGAGTCACAATCCTGTGGTCACCTCTGTTACGTCCTGGGATATATAAACACTGGGCTCTTTCAATTGGACTAGGTATGCGGCAACAAGCAACAACGGAAAACGCTAGATCCAACCCTTATCTATAAACCCAGGCAACAAACCACCCTAAACCGTCAAGAGTCCTGCCTGGACAACGAGGTATCCTATGACTCGGTTACAGGGTGCACGCACTATAAACTGCTGATAGTCAAAGCAGGCTATATAAAAGATCACACAATTAAGTTGACTTAAAGCT
Source organism: Paralithodes platypus (assembly GCA_032716605.1). Lineage (NCBI taxonomy): Eukaryota > Metazoa > Arthropoda > Malacostraca > Decapoda > Lithodidae > Paralithodes > Paralithodes platypus. The sequence goes on along the minus strand of CM064579.1, from coordinate 1,996,950 downwards.
TCAAGGAAAAGATAGATAACGGAATTAAATTGCAGAAACAATTTAATAACAAATTAGAAGAAAGTACATTTAACGTTACGTTAATTAATACAACTAATCACCCCTGCGTGAAAGAAGGTGAAAGCAAACAGTCCTCAAAACATCGTACCGGTAGACAAGATGCGGGTTTCTAAACTGCATGCGGCTACTGTAGGATCTGATGCTTAGCAAAGAAAGTACGTTACAGATTTAGAGAACTCATAACTCATAAGCAGGAATAAATACTAGTGATAGGCCATACAGTCTATAATGGCATAGGTATAATTAAATAAAGGTAGCAACTCGCAACATAACCACATACTGGTGTGCTTCTCACTCTTAGGCAGGCAAGCCTGCTCGGACAGAGTCTCTAAGCCACACCCTGACTCACAATGCTCACAAAAACGGTAAACTGTGGCACAATAACAAGCATACAGAAATAATAAACCCCTAGCTGTTAATCTGCCAGGTGGCAGAGGTCTAGCTGGAAGGATATAGCCTTCGGATACCCGGGCTGAGCCACCTGCTCTAGCCTAGGGACGTTCCCACGTCTGTGCGCCAAATTACTCTAATTGAAAGGGTGCTCTCTTGAGAGACTCAGATCGCAAGTATCTGACTCTCTCCTGGCGACCCTAAAACAAAAGCAAGACGTGCTAGCGCAGTGCTGAGTGGACTAGGCAAGGGCCCTCACACACAACACAACACTAGACACACAGGGACACAGACAAGAAAATGCCCCCAGACTCCCACGGGTATCCTAGTAAAGTCGTGCAGGTCCACAGGACTCGCACCAGCAGACTTTACTTAAAGGATCGCAAAAAGCCTCCCCTCCTGTCTAGCCCCTGCTAACCTGACACAAGAACACACTAGCAAGCATGAAACCACCAAATATGAGACAACAAAAAAGCTTCCTAGGTCTCATTAACAATTACATCTCTGCATAAGGCCCAAAATCCTATCTAGTTATCTGAGAGCTCGTCGTTAATACAATAATAGATATAAGGTCTATCAAGGGGATGGGATAATTAAATAGATTGGTGAAGTAGTGGAAGGAAGGTATACAAAGTAAGAGAGAAAGTTTCTAAGTGGGGTTGAGAGTGATAGATATCAAGGGGGTCCGAAGGGTACAACAGTGAGGTGAGCTCTGAGTCTTGAATCTGTCTGGACCCCGCACTAGGCATGCAGAATACATCCCAGGCTTGGCAACACTCAACACAGTTGCCGGGTCAAAATCGTCTACCCCATGCGTGAGTCGAAACTAAGCCTAACGTTGCAATCAAATGTATGTGGCAACATCAGGCTCGTCCCAAGCTAGACTCTCCGCGCGAAGCAACGTCCCCCAGCCGATCTCTCTCTCCCGCTCGTCTCCTCCCACTCTCACTAGACTTACATCTTATATATTATAATGAAACAATCAACTATCGAGAATAAAATATACTAAGATGCGTTGGTTAAGAATAAGGGCAGCTACAAGCTGTGAAACAACATAAGAATATCCCAGACATTAGTTACATTGTCGTAGGATATATACTAAGGAAAAGCCGGCCGGCCGGCTGCCACCAGCCGGTTTGTAAACGGCTGGGCAGCCGACGCGCGCTCATGCCCGCACGTGGCTACTATGCAGAAGCGTCACACCCCTCATTTGGTGTGTTGTATAAGTCTTGCGCTGGTAGCGTCACAATCCCGTGGTCACCCCTCATTTGGTGTGTTGTATAAGACTTGGGCTGGTAGAGTCACAATCCCGTGGTCACCCCTCATTTGGTGTGTTGTATAAGTCTTGGGCTGGTAGAGTCACAATCCCGTGGTCACCCCTCATTTGATGTGTTGTATAAGTCTTGCACTGGTAGAGTCACAATCCCGTGGTCACCCCTCATTTGGTGTGTTGTATAAGTCTTGCGCTCGTAGAGTCACAATCCCGTGGTCACCCCTCATTTGGTGTATTGAATAAGTCTTGCGCTGGCAGAGTCACAATCCCGTGGTCACCCCTCATTTGGTGTATTGAATAAGTCTTGCGCTGGTAGAGTCACAATCCCGTGGTCACCCCTCATTTGGTGTATTGAATAAGTCTTGCGCTGGTAGAGTCACAATCCCGTGGTCACCCCTCATTTGGTGTGTTGCATAAGTCTTGGGCTGGTAGAGTCACAATCCCGTGGTCACCCCTCATTTGGTGTGTTGTATAAGTCTTGCGCTGGTAGAGTCACAATCCCGTGGTCACCCCTCATTTGGTGTATTGAATAAGTCTTGCACTGGTAGAGTCACAATCCCGTGGTCACCCCTCATTTGGTATGTTGTATAAGTCTTGGGCTGGTAGAGTCACAATCCCGTGGTCACCCCTCATTTGGTGTGTTGTATAAGTCTTGGGCTGGTAGAGTCACAATCCTGTGGTCACCCCTCATTTGGTGTGTTGTATAAGTCTTGGGCTGGTAGAGTCACAATCCCGTGGTCACCCCTCATTTGGTGTGTTGTATAAGTCTTTGGCTGGTAGAGTCACAAACCCGTGGTCACCCCTCATTTGGTGTGTTGTATAAGTCTTGGGCTGGTAGAGTCACAACTTTTGGTCAGCCACCAGTTGGCACTCCTTGTGTAACTCTTGGATTAGTTCGTAGATGTTGACGTTTTCGCGTTTTATATCCTCAGTTTTTTAAGACAACTAATGTAGAATGTATATAATGTATATATTATATGTGTTGTGTTATTATCCCTGTAAGATAAATACTATATTTTTGCGAGCTCCTAATCGTGTATAGTCCAACTTAAGGGGGATGACCTGTTTTGTTGCTGTCCTTTTCTATCTTTCTCTGCCTTGTATCCATTTGGACCCATTCAGCCTACTGTTTTAAGACGTTTATCCCCATCCAGGTGTCAATTGTTTACTGGTGAGCGGTAGCGAGCCAGTATATTTTTTATTTTTGTTTGACAGCAGGCTAAATTTGTACAATTTTCGATAGAAAAATGTGTCCGGCGATGCCGGATTTCTGCATATAATGCTGGCTCGCTATCGCTCGCCAGGAAGAAATTGACACCTACTGTAGATGGAGATAAACGTCTTAAAATAGTTGTCTGAATGGGGCCGAATGGATACAAGCCAGAGAAAGAGAGAAAAGGACAGAAATAACCAAAAGCAGGTCACCCCCCTTAATATTGGAATAAACACCAAAATCACTCCCAGTAAGATGATATATTGTAGGTGATCCAAGGCTGCGATAGATGATATATTGTAGGTGATCCAAGGCTGCGATAGATGATATATTGTAGGTGATTCAAGGCTGCGATAATATATTGTAGGTGATTCAAGGCTGCGATAGATGATATATTGTAGGTGATCCAAGGCTGCGATAGATGATATATTGTAGGTGATTCAAGGCTGCGATAGATGATATATTGTAGGTGATTCAAGGCTGCGATAGATAATATATTGTAGGTGATTCAAGGCTGCGATAGATGATATATTGTAGGTGATTCAAGGCTGCGATAGATGATATATTGTAGGTGATTCAAGGCTGCGATAGATGATATATTGTAGGTGATTCAAGGCTGCGATAGATGATATATTGTAGGTGATTCAAGGCTGCGATAGATGATATATTGTAGGTGATTCAAGGCTGCGATAGATGTAGCTGATAAACGTGTTCGTTATTATAATAAACTGATAGTGATTGGATATTAACCCTCTCCGATAATAACACACTGAGTAAAGAAGGTAGTGTATATGGGATCTATCCGTAATTGACCACTTGCGAGTTTCAGGCTATAAGGAAGTTGAAGTTTTTTACATGGATATTTAGCAGAATTACCAGCTAAAATGCGGTTGTAGTCCATTTATAAATACATACAACTAAATTCAACATACGTTTTATCCATTATACAGCTACTTTATTATTGTATTTCTGTTTAATATCGATGTTTACGGCACCAACTTCCTTATAGCCAGAAACTCGCAAGTGGTCAATTATCAACATCTTATTATTTCAACTGGGTAACTCAATTCTGCACCACCCTGTATTTATCTATTAATGTAAATAGCTATCAGTCTATTACTTTATATATCTATCTATTACTGTTTATATGCAAGTTATGGTTGATACAGACATAATATTGAACCTCACCAAAGTAATTCCCTAGACCTTCATAAACAGAAACAAATAGTGCTCTTTCTGAAACTAAATGGTATGTAGTCTTTTATCAAAGCTTAACACTCAGTTCGACAAGTGTTTTCTAAAGGGTTATATATTTTGTCATCGCTACCAAAAGACAGGTTTGCTAATATTGCTACGACCAGAAGTATATATATGCTATTTCTTAACAATGTATTCTAGTTTATACCCTAGACTAACGAAACACGATATATCATACTTCAGTAAAACTAGAATATGCGCAACCGTCCCCCTTGCAAGCTAAATCTGTACATTTCCGAAGACCGATTACTTTAAAGTATAAGCTCGGTGACGCTATATATATACTGTACAATCGGGGGTATTAAGTGTTGTCATAGATCCCAGTGGTTTTCGCTCAAAAAGTTATATTGGTGTCTTTATAGTTACTGGGAAAAGTGCTTATCCCTCAGAGTATTAGTCAGTGTCCGAAACTTTCTGAAATACAGTATATGACAACACTTAATAACCTCGACCGTACATAATAAAACAAGATAGCTGAGGCAACTTGTGACTCGATCCCGGACCTTGAGCGCGAGAACTATGACGGCTTCACAAGGTCAAAACTATAATAGATGACTGACGAGTTTCAGGCTATAAGGAAGTTGGAGCAGTAAACATTGCCATTATTATTAACATTATTCTTAACACTAATAACCACCAAATTCAATTAATGAAGGCATGTGATTCTCCCAAGATTCAGACCTAGGAGTATCCCCTACAGAACTTCCACCAAGGGACTGGAGCTCCAGTCCTGACGTTATTCTTGACCTTCAGTGTGCTGGCTTAATAATCCAATAGGGTTGATAGCCTCTGAAGTCCTATATTTACTAACTAACCATTACACCATCAAGACAGTTAAACAGAAATATAATAATAATGTAGGTTTATGATAGATAGACAGTATGTTGAATTTGATTTTGTGTTACATGCACTACAACCATATTAATCTGGCAATTATATTAAATATTTATATTTTGAACCCCAACTTTGTTTTATTATTAATATATAATTATATAACAGAGGAAATAGGTAAGTAGCGTCAGGTAATTGACCACTTGCGAGTTTGGGTCTATAAAGAAGTTGGAGCTGCATCAATATTTAACAGAATTACGAGCTAATATAATATGGTTGTAGTCCATAATATACAGAACATCAAATTACCCAAACTTTGTATCCATCAACAAATAATATATATAATGTGTTAATGATCAACATCGATGTTTACGGCTCGGACTTCCTTATAGCCCGACAATCGTTGGAGTGGTGGAGTTGCTGAGGTTTGGGTCTGTTGCAGATCTCCGGGTTCCTTGGGTCTTATGTTAACCCTATTTGGTGCAGGGTGGGCCAATTTAGAATCTCCCAGTTTTCCTCCATTAGCTTGGAGATTTTAAGACGTTTCATCTCATTAGTTTGGCGATTATATGATGTTTCAACCCAATAAGGTGTCGATTTTTCGAGGGCGAGCGATACCGAGCCTGCAATTTGGGAGAAACCAGCCTTTGGCCGGGACATTTTTCTACCGAAAAATTTACACATTTAGCCTGAAGAGGGTCTGGGGGACGTTTTTTATAGTTTGAAGGGGATTTGGAGATGCGTTTTTCGAAAAAGGAGAAAAGAGGGCTGGATGTGATGGAGATGAGCTGCTTGAGGAGTATGTGTGGAGTTACTCGTAGAGACAGATTGAGGAATGAAGAGATACGTAGGAGAGTGGGGCAGCAGGAACATTTGTCAGCCAGAGTGGACAGAAGGGTGCTGAGCTGGTATGGTCATGTTGAACGAATGGGAGATGAAAGGCTTACAAAGAGAATATGTGAGTCAGGTACAAGGGGAGATAGAGGGCAGGAAGACCCCCATTGAGATGGAGAGACTGTGTCAGAAAGGCTTTGGATGATAGAGGAATGACTATAGATCAGGCAGGGGAAGTGGTGGTGGACAGGAGTGAATTTTTTTTTTTTTTTTTTTTTTTTTGTCTATGTGATTGAGGGAGGCAAAAGGCATAACTGCCTATAGCGAGTGCCTCCCCCATAGTTGAAAGAGTGACAGGGCCAAAATCAAGGGACGTTCGAGCCAAATGCTGGACACACGTTTGAAGCAATTAAGTCATAGGAGAGGGAATGATTCTGAGAGAGTTCCAGAGCTCAGATATTGAGTAGAAGAAAGTTTGAGAGTAACGTTTCACTCTTGGGTTGGAGAGTTGCACAGAGTAGGGGTGGGATTGAGTTAAGACGGTACCACGTGCCTACGTAAAGGAGGTGTATGCACTGGATAGCTCTGAGGAACACTGATTATATAGTAGATAGAATAGCGAGAGAGATGCATGCGGCGGAGAGAGAGAGATTGCAGAGAGTTGGTGAGTGGACGGGAGTTAATGATACGAAAGGCCTTCCTTTCAACTTTGTCTAGGAGAGCGGTGAGAGGAACCCCCACACATGTACAATACTCATACAAGGATGTAATGCTTGTGAATAGTTTGTGAACACGTGGTCATTTGGAGTAAGGGGTCGGGCGCAAGTTGGACTAGATAATAGTCCATCAGGCCCTGGCCGCGGGAGACGATTAATATGAAGGGTGCGCCTGGAAGTGTGGTGGGAGGGCTTGTGGCTTTGGCTCCGCTGCATGTCTGTCTGCCGAGATCGGAACCTGTCCGGGTGGTCGGGGGCCGGGGCAGTGCTGGAGCGACCTTGGTGACCCTGGTCTCTGGGTCTTCTCCTGGGTGACCTGGATGTGTGTGAGTTTGTGCTTTTTATCTGTGCTTATTTGTTGTTTTATGTTGTTTTTGAGTTTCCCTGTTCTTGCTCTGTCTTGAGTCAGCTACCCTCAAAATGGGGATTGGGCCTGAGCATATAGATAGATAGATAGATAGATTTTTCCAAGTCTAGGGGTTAACTAAAAACACATTGTTCGAAAATGTCAAAAACAATTAAAACCCTCAATAATAATACAACAAAATACCATAATGACCTCCAAGACGTTGCACCAGATAGTGTTAAGCCGGCGTCACAACACCAAGTTTATCGGCTACATGTATCGGAGTCTTAAATAACCTACAAGTTATCACATGTGGCTGTTTATTCCTATATTAACCCTTTGAAGATCATCACGCGCTCTGACAGTTTATTGTGGCTATCAATCCACGAATGTATACAGTTTGGGAAGGATTTGTGGGAATTTTATGTGTAAAGACAATCTAAATTAGCTCTGACTTCCATATACCCTTCCCAATCTGAATATCATTTTATAACAGCAACCAAAACAACTGAAAGAAAATGTGAAATCAGATCTTGAATGTGTTAAATTGGACTGTACACGATTAGGATCTCTATGATATACAATTCAGTCATAATATAAGCGACAATGGCCAGATAGTAGACTGGATGTGATGTACAGTCGCGCTAATAAGTCATGTCCCACTGTCATAACGTTTGGCTTGTTCTGTGCTGTATTAATGTCTGTCAGATGTTGAATAGGGTGGGTAAGTGTAGGAATATGTTTGTATATCTCATTCAGAAAGAAGAAATCATGTGTTAATATTGCTGATACCAATTATTGATCAAAACATACTTGGTGCCGAGACATCACTTATTAGCGCGACTGTACTTTATTTATTGGGTTTGTTTGGGTGGCAGGGGGGCTAAGAATCCTCCTCCCCTTGTAAAATTATCCTATTCGGCGAGAAAAAGAAAGGGGCAATGGAACGCGAAAGTGGTTCCGGACCCTAAGAATTGGAACTTTATATGTTGTGTTTCTGTTCGGGCTGTGTCTCGAGTCTGCCACCCCCAGCTATGTATCTGATTATATACATACATACATTCATACAGTTTTGGTGGACTACATCCTACGCTAAAATAGTCGTGTACAACCGTCTTTTTTTGTTTATGTCCATCATGACCAAACAACCTGGTCATAACCAAAATACACTGTACTCTTTAACACTATCTCATCCCAAGTTTTGGGGGGTATTAACCCTTTGAAGCTTAGACGCGTTTTAGCAGTTTATTTTGGCTATCATTAGACGATTTTATGCAGCTTAGGAAGTATCTGTGGGTTATAAAAGGGTAAATACTATCTCAATCAACCCTTTGACTTCCATATACCGTTACTAATCTGAATACAATCGTCTAATAGTAGCCAGAAACGGAACAGAAACGCGTATTGGAGCTTGAAAGGGTTAATTGAGGATTATGCATGTGTTTGCCATTTCTGAACAATGTATTTTAGTTTGTTCAGTAGGCCGACAAAAAATACTGCCCTGACTTCGTTCGATTTCATAAATGCCCACTCAGATCCCCTTCGGACGAAAGCCACTTTATTCCAAATTAAATGTTCGCTATTACTCACTCAGATACAGATGAAGCCTGGGTAAGGTGAAGTGGTTTTTATCGCCAAACTAATGGGATGAAATATTATATAATCTGCAATTCTGCATACTAAAAAAGCGAAACCGGGATGGGGGTGGGGGTGGGAGGTAATCATAAACCTCCCAAATAGGGATAACGATAAAATATAGCTTGTTGATATTAACAAGAATACAACTGAATACGTGTTGACTGACCAACTTACTGTAATATTTAACGTATTATTTATATTACTAATAGTAATTCATAATACAATATGAATAAGGCTGTCTGTGATCTGGTGGTTGGAATAGTAGACTCAGAATATAGAATTCACACCCCTCCAGACAGGATAGTCCATAATCTTATTATCGTCAACACAGAGGTTAGAGATGTTAGGCAGATCTGTGGTTGTGAGGGTGTAGGGTTATGAGGGGAGAACGGGTTAGAGATGTTAGGCAGATCTGTGGTTGTGAGGGTGTAGGGTGATGAGGGGAGAACGGGTTAGAGGTGTGGGGCAGGTGTGCGGTTGTGAGGGTGTAGGGTGATGAGGAGAGAACAGGTTAGAGGTGTGGGGCAGATCTGTGGTTGTGAGGGTGTAGGGTGACGAGGGGAGAACGGGTTAGAGGTGTGGGGCAGGTGTGCGGTTGTGAGGGTGTAGGGTGACGAGGGGAGAACGGGTTAGAGGTGTGGGGCAGATCTGTGGTTGTGAGGGTGTAGGGTGATGAGGAGAGAACAGGTTAGAGGTGTGGGGCAGATCTGTGGTTGTGAGGGTGTAGGGTGATGAGGGGAGAACGGGTTAGAGGTGTGGGGCAGATCTGTGGTTGTGAGGGTGTAGGGTGACGAGGGGAGAACGGGTTAGAGGTGTGGGGCAGATCTGTGGTTGTGAGGGTGTAGGGTGACGAGGGGAGAACGGGTTAGAGGTGTGGGGCAGATCTGTGGTTGTGAGGGTGTAGGGTGACGAGGGGAGAACGGGTTAGAGGTGTGGGGCAGATCTGTGGTTGTGAGGGTGTAGGGTGATGAGGGGAGAACGGGTTAGAGGTGTGGGGCAAATCTGTGGGTGTGAGGGTGATGAGGGGAGAACGGGTTAGAGGTGTTAGGCAGATCTGTGGGTGTGAGGGTGTAGGGTGATGAGGGGAGAACGGGTTAGAGGTGTGGGGCAGATCTGTGGTTGTGAAGGTGTAGGGTGACGAGGGGAGAACGGGTTAGAGGTGTGGGGCAGATCTGTGGTTGTGAGGGTGTAGGGTGACGAGGGGAGAACGGGTTAGAGGTGTGGGGCAGATCTGTGGTTGTGAGGGTGTAGGGTGACGAGGGGAGAACGGGTTAGAGGTGTGGGGCAGATCTGTGGTTGTGAGGGTGTAGGGTGATGAGGAGAGAACGGGTTAGAGGTGTGGGGCAGATCTGTGGTTGTGAGGGTGTAGGGTGACGAGGGGAGAACGGGTTAGAGGTGTGGGGCAGATCTGTGGTTGTGAGGGTGTAGGGTGACGAGGGGAGAACAGGTTAGAGGTGTGGGGCAGATCTGTGGTTGTGAGGGTTGTAGGGTGACGAGGGGAGAACGGTTAGAGGTGTGGGGCAATTCTGTGGTTGTGAGGTGTAGGGTGATGAGGGCGAACGGGTTAGAGGTGTGGGGCAATCTGTGGTGTGAGGGTGATGAGGGGAGAACGGGTTAGAGGTGTTAGGCAGATCTGTGGGTGTGAGGGTGTAGTGATGAGGGGGAGAACGGGTTAGAGGTGTGGGGCAAATCTTGAGGGTGATTAGGGGAGACTGGAGGTGTTAGGCAGATCTGTGGTGTGAGGCGGTAGGGTGATGAGGGAGAACTTAGAGGTTGTGGGGCAAATCTGTGGGTGTGAGGGTGATGAGGGGAGAACGGGTTAGAGGTGTTAGGCAGATCTGTGGGTGTGAGGGTGTAGGGTGATGAGGGGAGAACGGGTTAGAGGTGTTAGGCAGAGGTGTGGTTGTGAGGGTGTAGGGTACAAAGGCGTACAAAGGAAATCAAACAATAGATCTAGTGACCTTTCTAGGTTGCTTGTCCTCCAAAACACTGAGGATCAAGTGTCCAAACAGTGGTTTAGAGTGGGTAAGGGAACATTGGAAAGGGAATTGCTGCCCTGGAACTAATGTCCGTGGCAGGATTAGGAAGTTAGTAGAGGACAGATGGGTTAGTAACTGAGGGGGGGATAAAATAAAGTTATTCATTTACAAACGCAGTCAGTTGCGGGTTTGATGCGAGATATTTGTTTAGGCGGAGTTTAAATGAATCAACGGTGATGCAGTCTATAACGTCTCGGGGTAGCCCATGCCACAAGTTGACAACTCGATTGAAGAAGAAATTCTTAGATTCGTGCGAGTTAAAAGATTTACCAATAATTTTGCAACCGTTTCCCCGCGTGTAATTAGATTGGTCGATAGTGAAGTACTTACTACAGTTCATATTGTCGATGCCTTTGATGATTTTGAACATTTGAATTAAGTCACCTCTTAATCTGCGCTGAGTTAAAGGAAATAGATTTAATTCTCTAAGACGCTCTTCGTATGGTTTGTTCTTTAGGCTAGGTATAATTTTGGTAACTCTACGTTGAACTCGTTCTAGCTTGTTTATATCGTTTTGGTAATAAGGGCACCAGGATTGAACGCAGTATTCGAGAAGAGGGCGGACTAAGGAATTGTAAAGGGTTAGGATAACTTCTTTGGATTTATGCTCAAATGACCTGCCTATAAAGCCAATTATTTTGTTTGCGTTCTTAACATCTTCTGAACATTGTTGACTCGGTTTTAGGTTACTCGATATTGTTACTCCCAGATCGGTTTCTCTGTTTACATTCTTAAGCTGAGTGCCATTCATCGAATAGTTTTCTTTCTCATTTAGGTATCCGATATCTAGTACTTTACATTTATCCGCATTGATACTCATTTGCCAAATTTGGGCCCAACATGACAATTTATCTAGATTGTGTTGCATATCGTCAACTTGTTCTTTTGAGAGTACGCTATTTGCAATTTTTGTATCGTCAGCAAATTTTGAGATTGTACAAGTGAGACCTTCATCTATGTCGTTGATGTAAATTAGAAAGATAATTGGTCCTAGTACCGATCCCTGGGGTACCCCGCTACTTACATTGGTCCATTTAGATGCCTTAAGTTTATGACTACTCTTTGCTTTCTGTTGCTGAGCCAATTTTCTATCCATTTCATCACACCGTCTTGTATTCCATGCGCTTTTAGTTTTAGCATTAAACGTTTGTGGGGAACTTTGTCAAAGGCCGTTTGAAAATCAAGGTATATAATATCTACAGCTTTACTCTCATCGTAGAGGTTGAGGATATCGTGGAAGAAGTCTAAGAGGTTTGTTAAACAGGAACGTTTTTTACGAAAGCCGTGTTGAGTATCTTTAAGTATGTTATTTTCCTCTAAGTGATTTACGAGTCTCGTATGACCGTTTCTAGCATTTTACAAACAACTGAGGTTAAGCTAATTGGACGATAGTTACAGGTAGGGATTTGCTGCCTTTTTTGAATATCGGTGTTACGTTAGCTAGCTTCCACTGATCAGGCATAGTTCCAGACTGCAAGGATTTATTGAATAGTAATGTCAGTGGTTTGGAGAGCTCATCATTAGCTTCCTTTAGAACTCTAGGCGAGATTGTATCAGGTCCAGGCGTTTTATATACCTTGAGTTTATCTAAACAAATCAATACTTCTCTCTCTGTAACGGTGATATTGCTTAGAACATCTGAATTATCAATCTGAATCGGCGATGGTGTAGGGATATCACCGAGGTCTTCTGTTGTAAAAACTGATGCAAAGAAGGTATTGAGGGCATTACTCATTTGTACTTCGTCTTTGGTGTATTCTCCATTTTCATCGACTAACGGTCCAACAGTTGAAGTAACTACTTTTTTCTTTCTGATATAACTATAGAATTCTTTCGGGTTTGTTTTACTTTGATTCGCAATATGTAACTCTAAGGTCTTTTTACTTTGCTTAATTAACTTTTTGGCATTGCGTCGTAGCTCTACAAATTTCACCCGTTCTTCTTCATTTTGTGAGGATTTTAATATATCATTAGCAAATTTTTTAGCAAGCAGGCAGTTTGAAATATCTTTATTCCACCATTTGGGCTTATTATTATAGCCTGGACGCCCTATTTTAGATGGTATGCAGTCTTTTACTGCTTTTAGGTAAGTGGTTTCGAATAACTTCCAAGATGTATTTATGTCGTTTTTGTTAATTAAAAAGCTCCAGTCAGTTTCTTTAAACATAGCTCTAAGTTTATGGAAGTTTGCTTTCTTGAAATTAGGGACTTTTTCGATACTACTATTTGGTTCGTTACTAGTAAACTTTAAAGTGAAAGTTATCGTACGATGGTCGCTGTTGCTGAATTCATCACCAACATTCAAATTCTCTATCAATTATTCTTTTGTTGCAAGTACAAAGTCAAGAACGTTATTACCACGGGTCGGCGTTCGAACAAATTGATAAAGCGAACTCTCTTGCAAGTTCGTATACAAGTCATGTCAGGAGTGTGAAGTAAGAGTATCGCCCCACTTGGTCACAGGTAAATTAAAGTCGCCAAAATTTACGGTATCTTGTGAGTTACTTACATCTGCAATTTGTTCGTAAATTTCTCGGTCAGTTTGCACTGATTGAGCTGGAGGTCTGTATATTAATTAACGCAAGTATTATTTTTGTACCTTTATTATTCTTTATTAGCACAAAAGATGTGTCGACGTTCACAATTTGAGCTTTTGACAAGAGGGTAGGGTTAAGACTTTCTTTGATATAAAGTAAAACGCCACCTCCATTTCGATTTATTCGGCTTTTCTCAAACATTACATAACCGGGAAGTGAATACTCTGCTAAAAAGTCTCTATCTTCTGTATTGAGCCAAGATTCTGTTATGCCAATCACATCATAATTTTCTGTAAACACTAGCTCCATCTGAAATCTGAAAATTTATTGCGTATGCGACGAGTGTTTGGCATAGAAACAAACCTTTAATAATTTGGTTATTTTAGAACTCGACGGAACGCCTCTTTAATAATATTTTTGGTTCTTGTCGGATCTACATTTATGTTTCAGGGCTGAACTCGGTCCTCGCTATCTTCGGTCCTTATAGCTGGTGGTCCTCGGTTGGCCTCTGTTTTTTGCTTGGCGTTGGATGATTTATGTCACTGCTGCTTCTTCTCGGATGGCGTTTTTTGATCCATGGCTGCGGACTGCAATAGATTAGTCCCTCAGACACAAATATTTTAGTCGGCTATTTGTGCTGAAGGCCTTGTCGTAGAATTGTTCAGGTGCGTCGATCTTGGGGAGAATGCCTGATATGATGATATTCCTTGACTTGTTTTTGTAGTGCTGGATCATCTTGCGATATTTCTCCATCAACTCTTCGGATCTGGTGCGCATGACGTCATTTGAACCAGCATGGATGACAAAAAGGGTAATGAGGGTGATGAGGGGAGAACGGGTTAGAGGTGTTGAGCAGATGTGTGGGTGTGAGGGTGTAGGGTGATGAGGGGAGAACGGGTTAGAGGTGTTAGGCAGATGTGAGGGTGTAGGGTGATGAGGGGAGAACGGGTTAGATGTGATAGGCAGATCTGTGGTTGTGAGGGTGTAGGGTGAACAGGGGAGAACGGGTTAGAGGTGATAGGCAGATCTGTGGTTGTGAGGGTGTAGGGTGAACAGGGGAGAACTTTATAGGTGATAGGCAGATCTTTGGTTGTGTGGTGTGTAGGGTGCACAGGTGAGAACGGGTTAGAGGTGATAGGCAATTCTGTGGTTGGGAGGGTGTAGGGTTAACAGGTGAGAACGGGTTAGAGGTGATAGGCAGATCTGTTGTTGGTTAGTGTGTAAGGGTGAACAGGGGAGAACGGGTTAGAGGTGATAGGCAGATCTGTGGTTGTGAGGGTGTAGGGTGAACAGGGGAGAACGGGTTAGAGGTTTTATGCAGGGGAGGTGACAGGACGTTTGCCCCCGATACG
>CM064579.1:1922813-1982364 GCA_032716605.1 Paralithodes platypus | reverse complement strand
AAAAGGCAGTGAATAATAATGTTGCATACATATAATAATGGGGGCTTATCTCTAACCAGGTCTGCTCAGTTAATAAAGTCTAGCTGGGGTATCAAGGCAGGGCAACAATGGGCGAGCATGCGGCTCGTAGCCTAACGTTGTACGAAGGTGGTATAATGAAGATTACGTTATATGACGGGGATGCTCTCTTGATAAATCTAGGTCTCTAGTACCTAGTTCTATCCTGGCGATCCCTCAGAAGTCAACACAAAGAGGCAGCACTATGTTATGAGAGATAGGCTATGGCCCTCTCACACCACAGCGCTGTGCTCGCAAGGTAAACCCACCCGAAGACAACTTAGGCTCCCACAGTACCTGCCGATGTCGTGCAGGGCTTAGCTAACACTGCACACATCGGAGACAACGACACAGTAACCTTACCCCTAGTCTAGCTTTAAATAACTAAGCAGAATCACTCAACACCCTGCCAGGGAGACATATACCGGTCTACAACCTTCCCGAGAGAGGACACACACGGAAAAGTCCGTCTCTCCAAACCTCATTAAAGCCTAATACATAGAAATATCTGAGAGCTTTCGCGTACAATACGACTGGCCGACGGTGAACGTCTATGCTGAAACCAGAAGGGATGTTGAGTTTAATAAAGATTAGAGAATGAGAAGGGAGAAGTCGAGAGAGAGGAAATAGTTATGCAAAGTGGCGAGTATGGGGGACAGAATTGCAAAGGATGTAGACGATACGCGTGTCAGGCCAGCTCTGAGCTGGTAAAAAAACCATGAGGCCGCGACGGGAAGGGACTAGTTGACCACCCGGCCGCCAACGCCGTCTGCGCTCAAGCGAGCCGCGTCACAGCCCACCCCCCGCTGCCAGGTGTACTCCCTCACCCGCTCTCGCTCGCCTCCCACACAAGCAACATTTATATTATAGCGAATATAAAATATAAGGCGCGGTCACAGACCAAAACAAAGATCACTTCTAGACTGTCTGTGGCAACACGAAACTAACGAAATAAAGCAGATCATTCTAGGACAACTGTAGCCCATCCCCCCATCCTGGCGAGCGCTAGCGAGCTGCAATGCCCCACGCAACCATTCTGCTAGCGCCGGGAGGCGTCACACCCCCCCCAAGATATGGGGACACTCAACCATGAGCCCATATCTGAACAGGCAGAATGTCGCTAGAATCTGCCACTCCTAGCCACTCTGCCACTCATGGAATGCAAGCTCAGTCTCCTCAAAAAAAAAATACAACAACATTTTATATATAAAAAAAATCTTATCACCCTTCCCAAACATAATACATTAATTCATAACATTGTGCTCCCAGAGCGAGCTTTAAGAAGCACAGCCTACTGAGAGAAAATCATCTGCACTCAGTACTCAGCTACAATATTAAAAATTAAAATTAATTATTAAAAAGAAAGAGTTTTTATTTAATTTTTCATATTTTATTTTAATGTTGTTTTTGGCGGCTACTATAGATGTAGCCTAATTTTCGTCTAATCAAAGCCAACAACTCCTGCCCTGCGACCCTACACTGATGCTACACACGCGAACCAACAAGCACCAGCGCAAAAAATACACTGCGAGCCAAGACAGGAGGCTATACCAACTTACTGTGGGAGCCTACCCCGGATCCTCCACCCACGACAGACACTGACTGAACAGCGAGGGTTCTCCTGCATACAAAGCCAAAACATTATCAGTGCCCCCAGCATGCCACACATCCAACTTGTGTTCCGGCAGCACAACAACACCTGACACTGATAAACTGTCCAGTTTATCGCAAGACTGGCCCTTCTCTTCGCTCTTTCCGGCAACGGGGCCTGCCAATAACCCTTCACTAGTTCTACCTTCGTGATGAGCGAAGCAGCCCCGAAGCGGTCTATGGTGTCGTCAACTCTGGGTAATGGATAGGCGTCTGTCAGGGATAATGCTTCCACACTCTTGCAATCAACACACACACGGACTCTGCCACCAAACTCAGGTTGCAAAGCCACTGGCAACGACCACTCACGACATTCCTCATCCCTCAGACCCCCTCTCCACACGCTGTCCAGCTCCGCCTTCACAACAGGCTGTCGAGCAGGATTCACACGGTAGGGAACCAACTCGAGCCTTGCACTGTCTCCAGCCTCCATGTCGGATTCTACCCCGTACATCAGGCCTGGAGAAGCAACAAACATGCGGACGGACTGCCACAGCCTAGTGAACAACTCCTCCCGTCGCTCAGGAACAAGAGGCCGCAACTCATCTCGCAGAACAGCATGCCTAGTGCCCTCCCACATCTCCTTCATCATGTGGAGAGGACCCCTCACCTGATGCCCAAAAACAAGCTCATTCGGACTGAAACCGAGACTCTCTCCTGGTACTTCTCTTGCCGCGTACAAAACATACGGCACCCCTTGCGGGTAACCATACCGCGAGCAATACCAGAGCAGGTTCCGGACAACAGTTTTCGCCGTGCCATTTCTCATTGGATATGCATCAGGATAACGAGTGGCCACATCCATGATAGTTACTAGAAATTTATAACCGGCACTAGTAAGGGGTAGGGGTCCGACCATATCAATGATGACCTTACTGAAGGGCGGTCCACTGACAGGAATGGGGTGCAACGGGGCTCTCGGAAATGTTTGGTTAGGTTTTCCAACCCTCTGGCACGTATGACACCTTGCTATCCGGGTTACCACCTGCCCCTTCAACCCCGGCCACCAAAACAATTTTTCTAAAGCCGCCACCGTTTTTCTCACCCCTAGATGTCCTGCCAGTGGTATGTCATGCGCCAACCTCAGTAGGCTATCCTGCACTCCCGTGGCACCACCAACTGGTCCACTACTCCGGACCCCTCTTGCCAACTACGTTTGGGGTCTTGAAAACGCCTATAGAGGATGCCTTCTAAATAAAAAAAATCTCCTGGCTGCGCATCACCGTCCTCGTCGAGCTCTACAGCTCCATTAGCACACGTTTGGAGCTCAGGGTCCTCTAGTTGCAACCGACGTATATCTGAGGGTGCCAAGCGATCTAACTGCTCCCGGAGCAATGCATGACCTTCCCCGATACTGGGCTGCTCCCTCTGTCTCTCTCGATGTACATAACGTTGCTGTCGTGGAGACTCGTCAAGCCCAGCCTCGTTACTCTCGATGACAGGCCCAGGGGCTACTCCAGAATTAAGTAATGGTGCTAATACTGAATCACCCAGGAGAGCCGCCGAGTCAAAACTCTTAAAACCAAAGCCAGCTTTAGCCTCCTCCTGTTGATCGTTCCTCCGCTGGTCTGAAGACGGAGGACTAGGCTGTGACACTTTAGCTGCCCGAGCTCGGGTGACAACACACGCCATGGGTTGTGTCTGGCACCGCTCGACCCACTCTTGCTCTTCCCTACTCACGTCGGCCGGCCTCTCGGCAACGACTAAGGGTAGAACCTCAGAAGCGGGCATTGCAAAGTCGTTGCCGAGAAGAAGGTCGACGCCCTCCACTGGCAGTTTCTCCACAATCCCGACATCCAATTCACGTGCCACACCATCCACCTCCAACTCCAACCGCACCATGGGGTATGACCGAGTTGCATTAATACCCTGCACCACCACCACCCGAGCCGCGTTTATAGGGTAGCCAGTCAAGTTTTTCATCAGAGTCTGGGAAGCACCTGTATCACGCAAGACCTCTACTCCATGCTTGCGCCCCGCCCACATCACGCAACCCCGCCCTCTATGGTCGCAAAAAACATCCTGAGCAGGGTTCGAGCCTCCCAGGTGCTTCTGCATTGGCTGTGCCTCAGCCTCTGACGAACTGCCCCGGGCAAACTCAGATGACTTCGGAGACACACCAATGTTGCAGGCCAAAGACACAGCTGCTGTAGGTCGTTTGCTAGGACAGACTCTTGCAAAGTGCCCCTTTTCATGACAATGATAACACTCCAACTCCCCTTTGGGCTTCCCTTGGTACTGGGAAGGGCCTGGCCCCTTCTTAAATGGGACGGTGCTAGTCTTGTGGTCAGTCTTGGTATCATGGCTCTTGTACTTGTTTGCATAAGGTATATCACTAACTCGGGGGGGTGGGGCGTCACGCCCCTTATTACCTGCCTCACTACGCTGGGCAAACCCGCACCCACGATTTAGTGATAGCCGGAGGTCAGCCATCTCAGCTGCCTCCTGTAGAGTTTTTGGTTGCTTTTCTTTAAGGTTTAACGTCAGGTCGCCGCCCGTGCATTTGAAAAACTGCTCTAAAAGCACCACTGTTTAATGTCGTCAAACGTAGTAGCTTTCTCCGACCTCAGCCAATTCCCAAAAGCATCGGACAGCTCCCGGGCATGCTCCAAAAAGGTGCTCTCCTGACCCTTGGTAACACCCCAGAACTACAACCTGTACGTCTCTGGTTGTAGTTTGTATGCTCTCAGGACAGCCTCCTTGAGTTTCTCATAGATAATACACGACTCTATAGGCAACGCATCGTAGGCTTTAAGACCCTTGCCTATTAATCTAGAGGATACAAGTGCTGCCCATTTATTCTCTGGCCACTGGTGTTCCTGGCACTTCTTCTCAAAGCGTGTGAAAAATTCTGTTACACCACTCTCATCAAACACCGGAACCAGTTTCAATAAGTGCGAGAGAGACTGCTCATGAACACGGTTACCAGCTCCAAGTCGCTGTCCCGTTGTCTCTACTCGCGACTTCTCTACATCCATGTCGGCACAGTACCTAGTTGACTCTAAATCAGCTTGGATTTTTGCTAGCTCTATGTGCTGGTGACTTTTTCTCTCTTCTATCTTGGCTCTCTCTTCTATCTTGGCTAATTCTATTTGCTGCTCACCTGCCCTGATAGCCTTTCTCTCTTCGATCTTAGCTAATTCGAGCTGAAGCAATAATTCTGGAGTTAACCCTTGAGGAGGTGAAGGTGCTACAATGTTTGAAATTACCGGTGGTCCCCCCAGGGGCAACCCACCATGCCAGTCACCACCCACCTGTGGAAGCGTACCCGGGGTCGGCAAACTATTGGGATGGCTGGGAGTCGAGTGTAGGGGAAGCATGGCCGAAGGGCTCTGAGCACTCAACCTATCTCGCTCACCAGTCACCCTGCCCAGTACACACGTTATCAAGTTATCCTTGGTCATGCTGCTAGTAACCGCATGACCGGTAGCTGTGGCCAGGCATTGAAGACCGTACCGATCCATACCCTCCAACCGCTCGGCAGTAACAGGCCATTGCAAAAATATCCTAGCATCCTCCTCACAGTTCACCCGATTAACCCTTTCATCATGCTGCTGTTCCTCAGTTTCGACATTACGTACGGTGTCTCCATTCTCCTCTGATCCGGTATAAGACATGATGCTCTCAAAAATTACTCACCACAATATTCAGAAAAGAAGTACCCCAAACTCTTATGTAGCACTATTCACTTGCCAAAAATGTCTGAAGACTCTCAAGTGCTATACTACTTTGCCAAAAAAAATTAACGTGCCCACTATATTCCTCAATAAAACAAATGACCACAACAATCCTGCAATTATCTCTTAGTTCACAAGATCCTGAGCGAGGTCGCCATTTGTTACGATCCAGGTTCTCAAAGACACAGGGCTCTTCAACATTGGACTAGATAATGGCAAAATGCAACAACGATAACACTAGATCCAACCCCTGCCTTAAACACTGGAAAACAAAACACCATTACCGCCCTGAGTCGTGCCTGGACAACGAGGTATCCTATGACTCGGTAACTGGTGACACACACTAGGCTGACGCTCGATGAAACAGCCTATTCTCAAACAGTAAAAGATTACTCGATTAGGTACCCAAAGAAAAGTTAGTTAACGTGATTAATTAACGTTACGGTAGATACTCAAATAACTGGCACTCCTGTATTAAAGAAAGTGCAATGCTAGTCCTGCAACATCAACTGGAAACTTCTGAAATAAGTCTGATGCTGGGAAGATGTTCGTAAAGAATCTTGAACAATTATAATGCAGAATACGGGTCACAATAAATGCTAGGACATATAGTAATAATAGGCAGGCGAATAATAAAGACTGCGCAAAGGTAGTAATGCTCGACAACTAAAGAAATGCTTCGTGACACAACGCAACAGCCTACTCGGGTTGTGCAACTCAACAACAACCTCGGCTCAAAAGTGCAGTGAATAATAATGTAGAATACATATAATAATGGGGGCTTATCTCTAACCAGTGTCTGCTCGGTTAATAAAGTCTAGCTGGGGTATCAAGGCAGGGCAACAATGGGCGAGCATGCGGCTCGTAGCCTAACGTTGTCCGAAGGTGGTATAATGAAGATTACGTTATATGACGGGGATGCTCTCCTGATAAATCTAGGTCTCTAGTACCTAGTTCTATCCTGGCGATCCCTCAGAAGTCAACACAAAGAGGCAGCACTATGTTATGAGGGATAGGCTATGGCCCTCTCACACCACAGCGCTGTGCTCGCAAGGTAAACCCACCCGAAGACAACTTAGGCTCCCACAGTACCTGTCGATGTCATGCAGGGCTTAGCTAACACTGCACACATCGGAGACAACGACACAGTAACCTTACCCCTAGTCTAGCTTTAAATAACTAAGCAGAATCACTCAACACCCTGCCAGGGAGACATATACCGGTCTACAACCTTTCCGAGAGAGGACACACACGGAAAAGTCCGTCTCTCCAAACCTCATTAAAGCCTAATACATAGAAATATCTGAGAGCTTCGCGTACAATACGACTGGCCGACGGTGAACGTCTATGCTGAAACCAGAAGGGATGTTGAGTTTAATAAAGATTAGAGAATGAGAAAGGAGAAGTCGAGAGAGAGAAATAGTATGCAAAGTGGCGAGTATGGGGGACAGAATTGCAAAGGATGTAGACGATACGCGTGTCAGGCCAGCTCTGAGCTGGTAAAAAACCATGAGGCCGCGACGGGAAGGGACTAGTTGACCACCCGGCCGCCAACGCCGTCAGCGCTCAAGCGAGCCGCGTCACAGCCCACCCCCCCGCTGCCAGGTGTACTCCCTCACCCGCTCTCGCTCGCCTCCCACACAAGCAACATTTATATTATAGCGAATATAAAATATAAGGCGCGGTCACAGACCAAAACAAAGATCACTTCTAGACTGTCTGTGGCAACACGACACTAACGAAATAAAGCAGATCATTCTAGGACAACTGTAGCCCATCCCCCCATCCTGGCGAGCGCTAGCGAGCTGCAATGCCCCACGCAACCATTCTGCTAGCACCGGGAGGCGTCACAGACGTCTGGCGAGCTAAGATACAAACCAT
Source organism: Paralithodes platypus (assembly GCA_032716605.1). Lineage (NCBI taxonomy): Eukaryota > Metazoa > Arthropoda > Malacostraca > Decapoda > Lithodidae > Paralithodes > Paralithodes platypus. The sequence continues at coordinate 1,975,099 of CM064579.1, read as the reverse complement.
AACAATAAAAGCCGGTATCACACGAGCACTTTTTCCCTCAACATATATACTCAACACTAGTCTGGCAGCTTATGAGGTCAACATTTGATATAATTATTTTGCTTAAGCTCGTCTACCATCAGTCTAGTTTCCGATACCAGTGCAAACTATTCCAAAAATGTTGCCAGACAATGCTGATCATTGAATGTTGGCTATATAAGCTCTCGTGTGATACTCTCTTAAAGGAGTATTTGGGGTGATAAAATGATATGGTCGGCTGAACTGGAGTGTTAGGGGATGATTCGCTCTTTAGGGTTTCTTTTCTGGACCACCTTACTCCCTCATGTTTAGCCCCATTAGTGTTGATATTTTAAGACGTTCGCCCCATTACTTTCGCGATTTGAAGACCTTTCGCCCCTATCCTGTCAATTTTAAGACATCTGCCAATTAATTGTCGAATTTGTCCTGGCGAGCGATAGCAAGGGCGTAATTTAGGAGAAATCGGCCTTTGGCCATGAAATGTTTCTACATAAAAATTTACAAATTAATCTCAAAAGGGGGGGGGGGTCCCTTGTGTATTTTTAAAAGCTTGATGGAGGTCTAGGGAGCAAACCAAAAACCTCCCCTTAATACATCTCTCTCTCTCTCTCTCTCTTTCTGTACGTGTTTGTGTGTGTATACGTCTGTGTCTCATTCTTATACTGCACTACTCTCTACCTCTCTACCTCACTCACTCACTCACTCACTCACACTCACTCTCACTCTCTCTCTCTCTCTCTCTCTCTCTCTCTCTCATAAAGGGTGCAAGGCGAAATGAAGGATTCAGGAGTTACAGATCACTCTTGAGCGAGTTCCAAAGAGTTTTCAAGCCGGGTAATTAAAAGGAAACCAATCAAGTGTATCACTGGATATTAACCCTCTCTGTACCAGCGACGTCTTTTTAACTTAATTCTAGCTATATGTAGAGGACTTTGTGCAGTTTATGAAGGATCTGTGGTAGTACGAAGGGTTCATATATGTAGAGGACTTTGTGCAGTTTATGAAGGATCTGTGGTAGTACGAAGGGTTCATATATGTAGAGGACTTTGTGCAGTTTATGAAGGATCTGTGGTAGTACGAAGGGTTCATATATGTAGAGGACTTTGTGCAGTTTATGAAGGATCTGTGGTAGTACGAAGGGTTCATATATGTAGAGGACTTTGTGCGTTTATGAAGGATCTGTGGTAGTACGAAGGGTTCATATATGTAGAGGACTTTGTGCAGTTTATGAAGGATCGTGGTAGTACGAAGGGTTCATATATGTAGAGGACTTTGTGCAGTTTATGAAGGATCTGTGGTAGTACGAAGGGTTCATATATGTAGAGGACTTTGTGCAGTTTATGAAGGATCTGTGGTAGTACGAAGGGTTCATATATGTAGAGGACTTTGTGCAGTTTATGAAGGATCTGTGGTAGTACGAAGGGTTCATATATGTAGAGGATTTTGTGCAGTTTATGAAGGATCTGGTAGTACGAAGGGTTCAATGTAGAGGACTTTGTGCAGTTTATGAAGGATCTGTGGTAGTACGAAGGGTTCATATATGTAGAGGACTTTGTGCAGTTTATGAAGGATCTGTGGTAGTACGAAGGGTTCATTGAGATAGCCTAGATCATTGTTGTGAAACCGACTAAGATCGTCTAGTAGTAGCCAGAAAAAAAAACTAAAAGGATGGAACTGGTACAGAAGGGGTTAAAGGATGCAACAAGCCAACTACAACTCTCAGAGATCGAAAGGCAAGAATATATACATTTATATTGGGTGTGTGTTTGTGTGTGTATGGTGGTTTATATTGTGTGTGTTTGTGTGTGTATGGTAGTTTGCCTCTTCTTGATTGTTACACACACACACACACACACACACACAACACAATCACACACATAGACACACACAACACAAACACATACACACATAGACACACACACACACACACACACCAATCATAAACACACACATACACTCTCTCTCTCCCGCCTCCACCCACACAGACACTCTCTTGCTCTCTTTATAAGACACACACACACACTAGACACACGTACACAACAATCATAAGCACACACACTCACTCTCTCCCACTCACACACACAAACACATATTCTCTCCTTCCCTCACTCCCCCCCCCCCCCCCCCCCACGCACACACACCGACACACACACATTTTTTCCATCTCTCTCTCTCTCTCACACACACACATACCCACACAGTAACAAACACACATCCACCCACCAAAAACCACAACACAAGAAAAGTGAACCAAAGTGGAAAATGAAAAATCCCAACAGGAAAGCGAAGTCTGGAGGTGTAAATGTATTGGCAGTATTGGATAACAGGAAGGAAGCCAAGCCGAAGTGAAGAGGCTGTGGTGGGTATGATCGGACATCTTATTATTTGGCAGACATTTTGGTGACGTCTTTATCGAGGGGAGAGTTTTTGTGTTGATATTTTATTCTATTTATTCTATTTATGTATATATCTATTTATCTATTGTAATTATTATTATTATTAGTAGTAGTAGTAATTTTATTGTTGTTGTAATTAATATTAGTATTATAAATATTATTATTTTTGTATTATTACTGGTATTATTGTTATTATTATTGTTATTATTATTGTGATTATGTTTTAGTATTATAATTATTTTCCTCCCTAGACCTCCATCAAGCTTAAAAAGATACCTTTTGAGATAAACCTGTGCATATTGTTGTAAGTTTTACGTAGAAGGCAGATCAGAAGAGGAAATTGTTCATTCTGTATCAGTAGTACTTTACCCTCTCAGTACAATGACGCTTTCTTACCTTGGATACTGGCTATTATTAGACGATTATATACAGCTTAGGAAAGACTTGTGGGAATGAAAAGGGTCAAGACTATCTCAATCAACCCTCAGACTTCCATAAACCCTTCTTAATCTGAATTAAATCGTCTAATGATATCCAAGAATCAGAACAAAAAACGCGTTATCGGATCTGAAGGGGAGACGGCTCGTTTTTATGGACCCCATTTTCCCTCATGGTTAACCCCATTAATTTTCAGATTTTAAGATGTTTGCCCGATTAGTTTGTACATTTTAGGACCTTTCACCCCATTTGTTTGTCAATATTAAGACTTTTCGTGCTATTTAGGTGTCGATTTTTTTCCCAGGCGAACTATAGTGAGCCTGTAATTTTGGATGAACCGACCTTTGGCTGGGACTTTTTTCTACCGAAAAATGTACAAATTAATCTAGAAGGGGGATCTAATGGATGTTTTTTAAAGTTTGATGGAGGTCTAGGGAGGAAACTAAAAACATATTAAATCAATGAATATATCGACCAAAAAGTAAACCCTTCTCCCTAAATGTTGTTGTTGTTGTTGTTGTTGTTGTTGTTGCTTACTTATAACTTGCCCACTAATCGGATCCTTAAGGGGTTATTTAATGTGCTATGGGTATAGAAAACGAGAGACTAATAACACCAATGGTACCAATATGGCGGAGGTTGGCCGATCTCTGACCCTATAGAGACTCAAACATCAATGGTACCAATATGGCGGAGGTTGGCCGATCTCTGACCCTATAGAGACTCATAACATCAATGGTACCAATATGGCGGAGGATGGCCGATCTCTGACCCTATAGAGACTAATAACACCAGTGGTACCAATATGGCGGAGGTAGGCCGATCTTTGTTACTATAGAGACTAATAACACCAGTGGTACCAATATGGCGGAGGTAACAGTAAAACAAAAAAGAAAGAAACAAATACATAAATAAATACGGTACCGGTATATATAAATAAATATTAAATAAATAAAAATAATAAAATAAATAAGAAATATAATATTATGAAACAATACAAATATCATATAGCATCACCACAACCACTATCATCACCACCACCACAACCACCACCACCACTAACGTATATAATCTGTCACCATCATCACCACAACCACCATCATCACCACCACCACAACCACCACCACCACTAATGTATATAATCTGTCACCATCATCACCACAACCACTATCATCACCACCACCACAACCACCACCACCACTAATGTATATAATCTGTCACCATCATCACCACAACCACCATCATCACCACCACCACTAATGTATATCATCTGTCACCATCATCACCACAACCACCATCACCCCCACAACCACCACCACCACAACCACCACTAATGTATATCATCTGTCACCACCCATCACCACAACCACCATCATCACCACAACCACCACCACCACAACCACCACCACCACTAATGTATATCATCTGTCACCATCATCACCACAACCACCATCATCACCACAACCACCATCATCACCACCACCACTAATGTATATCATCTGTCACCATCATCACCACAACCACCATCATCACCACAACCACCACCACCGCAACCACCACCACCACTAATGTATATCATCTGTCACCATCATCACCACAACCACCATCATCACCACAACCACCACCACCGCAACCACCACCACCACTAATGTATATCATCTGTCACCATCATCACCACAACCACCATCACCCCCAACAACATCTACAGTGGTGATGGGCTGGTCTATCAGAGTGAGAGCTGAGCGATCTCTGCCATACCCATAGCTTACTCTGACTGTTCCTTTTACTTATATATCTTCTAGATCTCAAGTGATGGCGTCTTTTCCGTGGATCGACCTCCCTACTGCCAACCTAAAAGTTTGCAGATTGGGAGCCAAAGCGTCACATTTTTCCCTTGCCCCTCAACTTTCCCTTCATAATTGCTGAGGGGCACAGGGCCTTGGGTGGGGCTTTGGTTTCCCAGGCGTTTCCGCGCCCTCCTCAGCTCCCTGCTTTAGAGTGGTTTCGGTCACCTGGGTTTTGTTAGTGGTAAGCAGGGAGGGTTTTGTGGGGGCGCTCTATGGCCTTGGCCTTGCTCGGGACCTTGGGGCTGTTCGGCCAGGTAGCCTGGGGAACAACAACAACAACAACAACACCATCTACACCATTGCATTTTATTATCAGTCACTATTATCACCATCACCAATAACAACACCATCATCACTACATCACCACACTATATCACCAGTCACCACCACACCATCACCAGCATACACCCATCATTGCACCACACCACCATCATCACCACCACAACTATCATCACCACACCACCACCACCATCATCACCACCATATTACACCGCCATCATCTCCACCACATCACACCATACAACCATCATCACCATACCACCATACCCCCATCATCATCTCCACATCATCACACCACACAACCATCATTACAAAACACCACCATCACCATCACCACCACACCATACACCCTTATATCTTCCCTACCACACCACCATTACCACCGTAACAGCATCACCATCACCACCACACCATACACCCTTATATCTTCCCTACCACACCATCATCACCACCACCACCACACCACACATCCTTTTCTCTTCCCTACCACACCATAATCCCCACTAACACCACACCACCACCACACTACACACCCTACTCTATTCCCTACCACACCATCACCACCACCAACACCACACCACACACCCATCTCCCTTCCCCACATAACCTGAAGCACATTGAGGGTAACATTCGCTCAGGTGTTCTTAACTGTTAAAGGTATAATCGGATTCAGTGAAGAGTAACTCTGTATTTATATTCATTTATTCGGTACCACGTACTCTACGTAGAGGAGGTGGTATACGATGGGAGAGCTCTGAGGAACAATGATTATTGTAGTAGTGATAGAATAGCGAGAGAGATGCAACATTGCGGCGAAGACAGAGAGTCTGCAGAGAGTTGGTTAGTGGGCGGTAATTAATGATACGAAAGGCCTTCCTTCCTACTTTGTCTAGAAGTGTGGTGTGAGAGGATACTCCCCACACATGTGAACAATATTCAATACAAGGACGAACTGTGCCCCTGTACAGAGCAAGAAGCTACGCAGGGGTAAAGAACCCCCTGAGGCGGTTGAGCACAACCAGCTTTTGGGAGGCTGCCTTAGCAAGACTGGTAATATGGTCCTTCCAAGTGAGAGCAGAAGAAAAAGAGACACCAAGACTATTGAGAGAAGATGAAGGATTGATTTTTGTATTGTTGAAGAATAGGGGATAGTCCTCTAGGAGCTCCGGATGGGTAGATATATGGAAACATTTGGGTTTGGAAGGTAACAAGGTTTTCTCTGCCCAATTGGAAATAGTAGTTTGATCAGAAGATAAGTGTTCTATGGCTTCATTATGTTTGTTTTTGAGGGACTGCTGGCTGGGGCGTTCTGGAAAACTAATTGAGTAGTGTAAGGTAGAGTCGTCTGCGTATGAATGGATGGGACTGGAGGTACAGTCGAGAAGATCATTTATGAAAATTAGAAAGAGAATAGGAGATAGGACAGAGATCTGAGGAACACCGGAGTTGATAGGATGAGGAAGTGAGCGATGGCCGTCCACAACCGCAGCTATGGAACGACCGGAGAGGATTTTAGAGACAAAGGCACAGATGGAGGGATATAAACCAAAGGAGGGTAGTCTAGAAATTAAAGATTTGTGCCAGACTCTACCGAAGGCCTTTGATATGTCTAGTGCAAAAAGTTTCTCCGAAGTCCCGAAAAGAGGATGACCAAGAGTTAGTAAGATACGAAAGAATATCACCAATAGAGCGACCCTTAAGGAAGCCATACTGGCGATCTGAGAGCAGATTATGAGAAGAGAAATGCTTTAAGAAATTTGGAAGCAAGAATAGTTTCAAAAACTTTAGAGATACACGAGATGATATATTTACAGTATATATATATATATATATATATATATATATATATATATATATATATATATTATTATATACTGTATATATATATTCAATTTAAAACTTTATTTTGTAATTAATAAATACATTATCACATAGATATACTGAATACTGACCACAAATACATGATCTTTAACCCACGACAATTTTCATTGCACGTATAATCGACAAATAAATACTGCAAGAATAGAATGACATACAATTATACCAGGAAGAATTATGAATGACAATGACAAGACACACACACACACACACACACACACACGAAACCCTATTGCAGACACACGCTCACTTTTAAAAAACATACGTATAAAGTAAAATCAAAGAGAAAAAGAAATCCAAATAAATATAAAAACTAAAAAGTATTTCAAAGTAATATTTTAAAGCACGAAACTCATTAAATGTCGGGATAATTGCACCTGATAAAATTAACAATAAAAGTAACAATGATAGCTAAACACAAAAAGAGAGGAAGTGTTATAAACTTGACATTATAATACATAAAAAACACATATACCATGTCTCTCCTCATGCCACTGAAGCCATAATTTTAATATTGTTAACATCGTTCTTAACACCAATAACCCCCAACTAAAATTGATGAAAGCATGTGATTCTCCCAAGATTCGAACAGAGAATATCTCATACAGAACTTACACGCTGTAACCATTACACCATCAAGACAGTTCGATATTCGAGAGGTAATGATATCCAAATCCTCCCTCAAAATATCAACATCATACTTATCTCTATATATAAAATTTGAATTGTTCATACAGTTTCTTCTCTTATGATAAGGCATATTATATCTAACCAAAGGACTTCATGAAAACACTAATCTTTAAAAAAAAAATAGTTGAATTAACCCTTTGAGTTCCAGAGACGTGCGTAATAGTTCATTCTATCTACTGTATATTTAGACGATATCATGCAGCTTAAGAAGGATCTGTGAAAGTTAAAAGGGTTGGTTGAGATAGTTTGAAGCCTTAATATTCCTAGAGGTCCTTCCTAAACTAAATTACATCGTCCGATCATTGGCAGAATATAATGTAAAGGATGTCACGGGTACTGAGCGGGTTAAAGCCGTTTGATGTCTCAGAAACAATTGATAACTAACGGCTGCAGTAATATGGCTGCTGACAAAGAAAGGGAACACCATACATCCGCTTAAAGCAGTACTGTAGGCAATCTCAAAGGCTTTGAACATGCTGGATCTAAGGGTTGACACGTGGTTATATATATATATATATATATATATCTGTACTGTATATAGTAAACGTGAGTGTGTGTGTGTGTGAGAGAGAGATTGGTATAATTTGTCAATACCAAACGTCACTGCTTGAAACTAAACCAGGGCCTGCAAGTGAACTACCCGAAACAAATGATTGGTTAAGACTGGATGACCTTCCCATAGCTCCCCCCCCCCCCCCTCCTCCATCTACTTCCCCCACCCTCCTAGCATTGGATGACCTACCCTCCCCCCCTTCCGAGAATTGGCTGGTCCTAGAGAACCTATTGTAAGTGAGATTGACCATATGTTATTCTGTGGACGCCATTTTGCTGCCCAAATCATCAACAAACAGGGTGACATTTACGTTTGGTCATGCAGCAGTTACCTCTACTGTACTGGCGACGTCTATTTAATTTCATTCTAGCTATATAAAGACAATTTGTTTACAGCTTATGAAGGAACAGTGGTAGTAAAAGAGGTTAGCTAGCGAGATAGTACGAAGCCCGTTAATGGCTGGAGACCCTTTTATAGCTTAATATAATCGTCTAATATTTGCCAGAATATGATGAAAAGGATGTTACCGGTACTGAATTGGTTAACATCCAAGGAATATTGTGTATATTCTGCACCAGTTATTATGGGCGTGAACATATTTGGGTGTAGTGTAAATAAAGGTTAACTTAATGCCACCAGTGGCACCAATATGGCGGAGGTTGGCCGATCTCTTCACCAGGTAGTGTTCCCGGAAGTACAATAATAAACCAGTCAAAGGTATCAAGAGCATATGAAAAAGGTGTACAAAATCATTGGGAATATTAACCCTTTCAGCACGATGACGCCATTTTACTTTTGATTCGGGCTGAAATTAACGATTTTATGCAGTTTAAGAAGGACATGTGTTATTCAGAGGCTTTATTGAGATCGTATTTGCCCCTTTAAGTATAAAGGTAGATTAAGAGCTAAACAAATAATCTAATGGTAACCAGAATCTGAGGGAAAATATGTCATCGTGCTGAAGTAGTTAATAGTGATTTGCCTTTCCAATTGCTATAAGTTAGGTAAAGTTAGGTTAGTACTTAAGATTGGCACTGGTTTTGGTTGTCCTTGGTCCAGTTCTAGTGGTTGATATCTACTGGTTGAGATCTACTGGATGAAATGGTATACGGGTTGAAGTGTCCAGGAACCGATCTATCAACTTGTACCCCTTCTGTACCGGCGACATCTTTATAATTATATTCTAGCTATATTTGGCCGAGTTTGTGCAGTTTAACCTCTTCTGTACCGGCTACGTCATTTAAACTGTATGCTGGCTACTATTAGACCATTTTACTTAGTTTAAATAGGGCCTCCAGCAATTAACAGGCTTCGAACTATCTCACTTAACCCTTTTTTTCCCACAGATCTTTCGTAAACTTCACAAAATCGTCTAAATATAGCTAGAATAAAATGATAAAGACGTCGCCGGTACAGAAGGGGTTATGAAGGATCTAGGATAGTAAAAAGGGCTAGGTGAGATAGTTCGAAGCTTTTTAATTGCTAGAGGTCTTTCCTAAGGCTGTATAAGATCGTCTGATAGTTGCCAGAATATAACGAAGAGGACGTCACCGGTACTGAAGGGGTTAACCCTTTGAAGATTATGACGCTCATTGTCCGTTTGTTCTGGCTATCCTTAGACGATGGGAATTATAAGGGTAAATACCATCTCAATTATCCTTCTGACTTCCATATAACCTTTCTAATCTGAATATAATCATCTAATAATAGCCAGAACACAGAAAACAAAAAATGGGACAAAAGGTCTTAAAATCGCCAAACTAATGGGCCGAACTTCTTATAATCGGAAAGCCAATGGGGCTAAACATGAGGAAGATTTGGGGACCAGAAAAACGACCCAACTCACCTTAAAATATCAATATTGATGAGGCTAGACATGAGTGAGAAGGGGGTGGGGGGTCCAGTTAAAGACACCCCATTACAATAACATACTTGTAAAGGGTAGTGGTGAAGGGGTGCTTGCTATTTAGTACTTCCCTGGGAACGAAGCATGGACGTTGGTGGAGAGACTCAGACCAAAAGTGAGAGGGGTGGAAATGAGTTACTTTAGAAGTGCGTGCAGAGTTACATGGAGGGATAGACAGTCAATTGAGGAAGTATGAGAGCGGTGTGGTGTGGATGTAGATGTGCTGGAAAGTGTGAAAGGGAACACCTTGAGATGGTTCGGCCATGTGGAATATATGGGAAGCGAGAGAATGACTAAGAGAGTGTACGCGAGTGAGGTGGAAGGACAGAGAGGGAGATGTAGACCGAGTGAGAGGTGGAATGATGGAGTTAAAAAGAATATGCGTTAAAGCGGTGTTGAATGGGAGGAGGGGCTTCGACTGACTGAGGACAGAGGTGCATTAGGACGTTTCGTTCGTGGCCACCCCTTCGGAGATCACGACGTACGGCAATAGATAGATAGATAGATAACTTACTTCTCTGGGTCTGTTGGGCTGATAGGGACTTTGTAACGGGACCACACATACATACATACACACTAACACATTTACACACACACTCTAACACACACATACATAAACACACACTCTCTCTAACATATACATACACTTACATTCCTCCTACCGGCTACCGCTCGCTAGCTCCAGCCACGCCTGTCTCGTCGCCTGAATATTTGACAATAATATGAGTATTATATTGCTCATCCCCTTATTTTTTTGTGGATGATCTGTAGTTAAGTGCTCGCTAAACCGCCCAGTATTCGCATTGCATGATATTTTGCTGTATTTCTTACTACTAAAGGTTTGTTTGTCAAACAGATCCCTCTTTTGCCTCTAACGACGCCGACGACTCACCAACCGGCTTGTAAACAAACTTGTTTGCATTTGTTTTCTTCATATTATATTTCAGCCTTAATAGTAATTAGTGTTGTATACAGTATGCTTCAGTAGTTGTATTTGCTTGTGTGGTAGTGTAGTATTTTTGTCTGATAAACTTCTGTTTATTTCTGAACAACTCCTATAGTTTGTGAGGCAGCAGACGACAAAAACACTTGTAAACATAACTATTTTTGTAAATATATAATTATTAACTCCAATAGTTATTGTTTTCAGTGTCCTAATCTAGTTATATACTGTATATATCTGTAATTTCAGTTAACTTTGTTTATCTAAAAAGGGTCCTGCTTGGCTAGCCTACAACGACACCAGCGCCATCTGTTGATACATACAGTATATTAACCCCTGGTGTGCAGTTATACTTTTTATTTTTTATAATCTCTATTTGGTGAATTGTATATTTAGTTACATATTCTGTTTTGTGTTTGTTAATTTCATTAATCGAGTTTAGGAGTAAAGTTGGTTAGTGGAGAGAACATAACAATTATATATATATATATATATATTAGGATAGGTTATCACACCTGGTAGCCTATTTCTACGTATTTTAATGATATTATTTTTGGTTAGGCTATCAACGCTGATGGCCTATTTCTGCGTATTTCAACATATTTGTTTTCGGTTACGCCAGCACCCCTAGTGGTCTATTTCTGCGTATTTCAATTTGTTTTGTTTTCAGTTAGGCTATTACTGCGTATTTAAGAAAACAATAATATATGAATAAAATACAATAAATTGTTTTTGGATAGGCTATCTCCACTGGTAGCCTAGTGCTGCATATTTCAATATTTAAAACATTTCAGTTAGGCTATTGCCCCTGGAGGCTTAATTCTGTGTATCTCAATTTTGTTGTTTTTGGTTCGGCTATCACCTCTGATAACCTATTTCTGCGTATTTCAACATATTTGATTTCGGTTAGGCTATCAACCTGACTTGAAGTGAGTGAAGTGTTTTTTTAAAGTGAGTGAAGTGTTTTAAAGTGAGTGAAGTGTTTTTTAAGTGAGTGAAGTGATCTGAAGAAAGTGACTGTCACCATGGCTCGCACCTGTACAAACTGCGCCGGTAGGTTTGGTGTTTCCATGTTTGCTACTGTTGATCTTCAAGTCTGCCAACTCTGCCAGCAACAAGAGAATTTGACAACGAAATTAGATGAAGCCCACAACAAGATCAACGCCCTCACCATGAAGCTGGAGTCACTCCAAGAGTTTGTATCACTCAACGTTGGAGTACCACAAACTTCAATTGTCATCGTTTCAACTCCAGCAGCCACCAACGCCCCAACGTCAACTGCCAACAATCCAACGCATGCATTAGCCACTTCAGCAGATGCTTCCGATACACAAGACAACTTCAGTGTCGTGAGGAACAACGTTTGCCGCAAGGCCAGGAAATTCATACCGGTTACCGAATGTCACAACCGTTTCCAGATACTCACAGACTCAGATGACGAAGAGGAAACAGAAGAAGTTTGGCTCCTAGGAGACTCGATGAAACGTGGTCAGCTTGCAGAGTTTTGTGCCAGGGCACTTAAAACCAGGAAGCGTTGTTGTACCCCTGGTGGTGGTGTGGACGACGTAGTTGCTGCAGTTGACGAAGAATCGAAGCTGGCCCCTGCTAATACAATGAAAGTCATCCACTTCGGATCCAACAATGTACAGCAAACCCGGTCGGAAGATTTGCTTTTAAAGTACCAGCAGCTGATCAAGTCTTTTAAGGAGAAGTCATCGAGGATCATCGTCTCAGGAATCGTCCCCCGGCTCGGTGTAGAGAGCCAATTTTACAACATAGCCACAAGCACAAATCGTTGTCTAGCAAACCTTTGAAGGAAGGAAAACGTGGGATTCGTAGACACCTGGGACAATTTCTACTACGATGACTATTTGTTTTCGGATGATGGAGTTCATCTGAACCAGGTGGAAGCAGCACGTTTTGGGCGTCTTCTCAATGATACGGTGAAGGATTTTCGGAGACGAAATCGACTCAACACAGGCCAACCAGGAAGGAGGACCGAAGACAGCGAGGACGGCGACCTGCAAAGGAATTAAATGCTAATCCGTCAAGAACCACAAATTTGGATAAAGCTCCATCAAGAAGACCCAAATTCAAAACTGCCACGGATAACGAACAAGGATCGAGGACAGCCATTGACGTAAATGTAGATACGACCAGAACCAAACATTCTATTAAAGAGCGTTCTGTGAGTTCTAAACCCGCAACTTTAAAGGTTTTCTATGCAAACGCTCGTAGTATACACAATACATTTTCAGATTTAGAGGAACTAGTGTTTACAGAAAATTATGATGTGATTGGCTTAACAGAATCTTGGCTCAATACAGAAGACAGAGACTTGTTAACAGAGTATTCACTTCCCGGTTATGTAATGCTTGAGAAAAGCTGAATAGAAATGGAGGTGGCGTTTTACTTTATATCAATGAAAGTCTTAACCCGACACTCTTGCCAAAACCTCAAATTGTGATCGTCGACATATCCTTTGAGCTAATAAAAAATAATAGCGGTACAAAAATAATACCTGCATTAATATACAGGCCTACAGCTCAATCAGTGCAAACTGACTGAGAAATTTACGAACAAATTGCAGATGGAAGTAACTCACAAGATATCATAATTTTTGGCGACTTTAATTTACCTGTGACCATGTGGGGCGATACTCTTACTTCACACTCCAGACATGACTTGTATGCGAACTTGCGAGAGAGTTCACTCTATCAATTTGTTAAATCGACGACCCGTGGTAATAACGTTCTTGACCTTGTACTTACAACAAAAGAAGAATTAATAGAGATTTTGAATGTTGGTGATGAATTCAGTAACAGCGACCATCGTACAATAACTTTCAGTTTAAAGTTTACTAGTAACGAACCAAATAGCAGCATCGAGAAAGTCCCTAATTTCAAGAAAGAAATTTTTGTATATTTAGAGCTATGTTTAAAGAAATTGACTGGAGCTTTCTAATTAACAATAACGACATAAATACATCTTGGGAATTATTTGCAACCACCTACCTAAAAGCAGTGCAAGACTGCATACCATCGAAAATACGGCTTACAGGCCATAATGATAAGCCCAAATGGTGGAATAAAGATATTTCAGACTGTTTCCTTGCTAAAAAGTTTGCTAATGATATATTAAAATTATCACAAAATGACGAAGAACGGGTGAAATTTGTAGAGCTACGACGCAAAGCCAAAAGTGAATTAAGCAAAGTAAAAAGACCCTGGAGTTACATATTGCGAATCAAAGTAAAAGAAACCCAAAATAATTCTATACTGTAGTTAAATCAGAAAGAAAAAAGTAGTTACTTCAACTGTTGGACCGTTAGTCGATGCAAATGGAGAATACACCAAAGACGAAGTACAAATGAGTAATGCCCTCAATACCTTCTTTGCATTAGTTTTTACAACAAGACCACAGTGATATCCCTATAGCATCGCCGATTCAGATTGATAATTCTGATGTTCTAAGCAATATCACCATTACAGAGAGAGAAGTATTGCATTGTTTAGATAAACTCAAGGTAAATAAAACAGCTGGACCTGATACAATCTCACCTAGAGTTCTAAAGGAAGCTAAGGATGAGCTCTCCAAACCACTGACATTGCTATTCAATAAATCCTTGCAGTCTGGAACTATGCCTGATCAGTGGAAGCTAGCCAACTTAACCCCGATATTGAAAAAAGGCAGCAAATCCCTATCCAGTAACTATCGTCCAATTAGCTTAACCTCAGTTGTATGAAAAAATGATAGAAACACTAATAAGAGGCAGATTCGTATATCACTTAGAGGAAAATGGCATACTTAAAGATACTCAACACGGCTTTCGTATCAAACGTTCCTGCTTAACAAATCTCTTTGACTTCTTTCATGATATCCTCAACCTCTATGATGAGAGTAAAGCTGTAGATATTATATACCTTGATTTTCAAAAGACCTTTGACAAAGTTCCTCACAAACGTTTACTGCTAAAAATAAAAGCGCATGGAATACAAGACAGTGTGTTGAAATGGTTAGAAAATTGGCTCAGCGACAGAAAGCAAAGAGTAGTCATAAACGGTAAGGCATCTAAATGAACCAATGTAACTAGCGGGGTACCAAAGGGATCGGTACTAGGGCCAATTATCTTTCTAGTTTACATCAACGACATAGATGAGGGTCTCACCTGTACAATCTCAAAGTTTGCTGACAATACAAAAATTGCAAATAGCGTACTGTCAAAAGAACAAGTTGACGATATGCAACACAATCTAGATAAGTTGTCATGTTGGGCCCAAATTTGGCAAATGAGTTTCAATGCGGATAAATGTAAAGTACTACATATCGGATACCAAAATGAGAAAGCAAACTATTCGATGAATGGCACTCAGCTTAAGAGTGTAGACAGAGAAACCGATTTGGGAGTAACAATATCAAGTAACCTAAAACCGAGTCAACCATGTACAGAGTTGTTAAGAAGGCAAACAAAATAATTGGCTTTATAGGCAGGTCATTTGAGCATAAATCCAAAGAAGTTATCCTAACACTTTACAATTCCTTATTCCGCCCTCTTCTGGATTACTGCGTTCAATCCTTGTGCCCTTATTACCAAAAAGATATAGACAAGCTAGAACAAGTTCAACGTAGATTTACCAAAATTATACCTAGCCTAAAAAGCAAACCATACGAGGAGCGTCTTAGAGAATTAAATCTATTTCCTTTAATCCAGCGCAGATTAAGAGGCGACTTAATTCAAGTGTTCAAAATCATCAAAGGCATCGACAATATTAACTTTAGTAAGTTCTTCACTATCGACCAATCTAATTACACGCGGGGAAATGGTTGCAAAATTATTAGTAAATCTTTTAACTCTCACGAATCCAAGAAGTTCTTCTTCAATCGAGTTGTCAACTTGTGGAATGGGCTTCCCCGAGACGTTATAGACTGCAGCACCGTTGATTCTTTTAAACTTCGCCTAGACAAATATCTCGCATCAAACCCGCAACTGCGTTTGTAAATTAATAATTTTATTATATTCCTCCCTCAGATTCATCAAGGATTATTGCATATATATATTACTAAGATGTTACTCTCTTTTTCCCAGATATACGAAAGATCACTTATAACTGTATTATGTTACTAACCCATCTGTCCCCTACAAGCTTCCTAATCCTGCCACGAACATTAGTTCCAGGGCAGTAGTTCCCTTTCCAATTTTCCCTTACCCACTCTAAACCACAGTTTGGACACTTGACACTCAGTATTCTGGAGGACAAGCACCCTAGAGGGGTCACGAAACTTATTGTTGATTGATTTCCTTTGTACTCCATTGTACTAAAATATTGTAATAGTCTGGGTTAGTGCAATAATGGTGTAGGAGTGTTTGTTATTTAGTGCCAGTTTACCTCTCGGGGTCTGCTGGAATGATAAGGACTGTGTTGGGGGTCCACACATACATATATATATATAGTACACACACACAGCCTAGCCTATACCCAAAACTTTACAATTTATCTCCTCACTCTCTCACTCTCAATATCTCTCTCACTATTGCTCTCTCTCTCTCTCTCTCTCTCTCTCTCTCTCTCTCTCTCTCTCTCTCTCTCTCTCTTTTACACGTGGACCAATGTAACTAGTGGTATACCTCAAGGATCAGTGCTGGGGCCAGTCCTATTCCTAATTTATATTTACGACATAGATGAGGGTCTCACTTGTATAATTTCAAAGTTTGCAGATGACACAAAAGTTGCAAATACCGTACTGACAAATGAACATGTTGAAGGTATGCAAAACAATCTAAACAAGCTTTCACAGTGGGCTAAAATCTGGCAAATGTGCTTCAATGAAGATAAGTGTAAAGTACTTCATATCAGATACCACAATGAAAAAGCAAACTACTCGATGAATGGCACCCAGCTAAAGAGTGCAGACAGAGAAATTGATTTAGGAGTAAACAAAATCCAGTAACTTAAAACCAAGTCAACATTGTGTTGAAGTTGTTAACCCCTGGTACAGTAATAAAAGTTCCGCCCAGTCCCAAGCAATGTGGCCAAAATGGCAAGATAGAACAACCTCCCACCTCAAAAGATGAAGGAATACTGGCTCTCCCAGCCTTCAGAGGCTTGGATATAAGGTGATAAGTGTTGCCAACTCTAGAGCAGTGCTCAAACAGTCGTGGTACCAGGCACTGCCTGATACTGGCAGTTACAAGGAAAGTACATTATTGACGGTTCCCTGCCGTCGCTGGGACTGGGGAGTGATTTATCTACTGAGGGCTCCCTGCCGTCGCTGGTACAGAAAGGGTTAAGAAGACAAACAAAATTATAGGTTTTATAGGTAGATCATTTGAACATAAATCAAAAGACATCCTCAACCTTTACAATTCATTAGTCTGCCCACTTTTGGAATACTATGTTCAGTTCTGGTGCCCTTCCTATAAGAAAGATATAGACAAATTGGAACAAGTTCAACATAGAGTTCCCAAGATGGTGCCCTGTCTTCGGAACAAACCATACGACGAACATCTTAAAGAACTAAATTTATATGCATTAACCCTTCCAGCCCGGGTGTCATTTCCTAAGGACACCAAAAAAAAAGGGCCGGTACCCGGGTGTCATTTTAAAATCCTTGTGCTTGAAAGCGTGCTTCAAAATTCGCGCGGCCAAATTTTGCATTGTAGGAGTGACCGCAGCGCCACCAAGCCTTAACTACTATTGTTATCAGTTCGTACGTGGCCGCCATAGCGAGTAATACTGAAAAAATGTTTTCCGACGTGTCCGATTCGCTGCAACCTCCCGCGGGGCCCCAGTGCTACCCCGCTCGCAACTTCAACGCCTGTTGCAACCGAGAAGAAAGCTCAACGAAACAAAGTTAAGCGTTTGTTGAGTGATAGCGCTATACAGGGACAACTTTTTGATAGTGAAGAGAGCAGTGGCGAAAGCTTGGTGGACAAGGTACAATTCATAAGTGCAAGTGAAGATGACGATTTCATGGGCTTTGGAGACGACGATAATGTCGATTTATTTGAGGGGGGAGACAGTAGTGATGATCCTGATGTGGAAGTGTTTCAGGAAGGTGCCATTGAGCTTCCAAGTGTGCTAGAACCTAGGCCTACCCCCTCGTTATCCATGCTAGGTCAGCCTAGGCCTAGCCCTAGCCCTAGCCCAGGACCTTCACCTTTGCCTGCCCGTACGCCCTTGAAAGTGGGCAAATATTTCTACAAACAATCGTTGGTGAAAAGTGCAGCTAAAAAAGCACGCAGGGCAGCCGCAGAAAAGCATAGGGAAGCTGAAGACAGTGATAATGACGCCGACCCTGGCCTAGCAACCACCCGCATTCCATTGTCCTGACGCCTTGACCCGGGACGCCGCGTGGGTCACCCACAGCCCTCGGCTTCATCTCTCCTTCAGGATGACCAAAGGGCCTCTTCAAGTGGTATTGGTGATGTGCCACAGCCCTCAACACACCGCAGAGCATTATTTGCTGCGGAGAAGCCCTCGGCTCGCCGCAAAAGGAGCCCAACTCCCGAGGCCGAGGCTCCCATTGTTGAAGCTCCCGCAGCCTTCCGCGCCCCACACCGCCAACGCCCGGTCACTTCTTCACCAGAATTGTCTCCTGAAGAGGATGCTGACGACCCCAACATTGCCCCAGATGACCTGACGTCGCCTGAGGAGGAAGAGGAAGAGGAACAGGAACAGGAAGAGGAAGAGGAAGTCCCGACAAGACGAGCGAGAGGGCGAGGTCGTGGACGTGGTCAGTCTGCCGATGCCGCTGCCCCTGGGCGTGGGCGTGGGCATGCAGGGCGTCCGCGTGGCCAAGGGCGTGTGCCAGGGCATCCAGGGCGTGTGCCTGCTGCACCTGCACGTCCTCGAGCATCAGCATCCGACCTGTTTGTGTGGACAGATGGGGCTGATTTTGAGCCAGATTGTCCTGCCTTTGACGAGGTACAGATGGGTTCCGGGGTGTCACCAGCATATCCCTGTGGCCCAGATGCTACCCCCAGTGAACTTTTCTGTGGCTTCTATGACAATGAAGTCATGGAATACCTCGTCAAAGAGACAAATCACCACCATGCTATCTGTGCCAACTTTCTTGGGAGGAAGACCAGTGCCAAGATGGTGGCATGGAGAGCTGTCACTGTGGCAGAACTATATGTGTTCTTGGCACTCACAATGCTGATGTCACATATAAGGAAGCACGTTCTGGCCGACTACTGGATCACTGGCGACATCATAACGACTCCAGCATTTGCCAAATACATGTCCAGGGACAGGTACTTCGACATTCCTCTCCTATCTCCACCTGACAAACAACATGGCAGTCCACCTTCCCGACTCATTATGGAAGATCAGGAAGCTGTATGACATGATACGTCATCGGTTCACCACATACATGATTCCTTTCCAGAACATGTGCCTCGACGAGTCTCTGGTCCTGTTCCGTGGTAGGCTGCACTTCCGACAGTATATCCCGTCCAAGAGACACCGCTTCGGCATCAAGCTCTTCGTCCTCTGCGACTGTTTGACGGGGTATGTGCTGGACTTTATAGTCTACAGCGGCAAGGCTGGAGAAATTGAGACTGACCCCCTCATTGGTTTTGGTGGCGCTGTAGTGAAGAAGATGATGGAGAGGCACTTCAATCAAAACCACATCCTCTACACAGATAATTATTACACGTCGCCTCTCCTGACCAAGTACCTCCATGACCGCAAGACCGGAACTGTCGGCACAGTCAAGGGCAAGAGGAAGGGCATGCCAGGCTACCCAACCAAGACGAAGAAGGCGGACATCTTCCACAAGAAGAGTGGCCCCATCCTCTCCATCCACTGGCATGACCAGCGCAAGGTCAACCTCCTCAGCACATGCCACAAGGCCGAGATGGTCGCCACAGGGAAGGTGGACCGAAGAACCAAGAACCCCGTCCAGAAACCAGCTGCTGTCCTGGATTATAACCTCAACATGCGCCTCGTTGACAAGTCCGACATGCAGATGGGCTTCATCGACTGCCTGCGAACATCTTGCAGGTGGTACAAGAATTTTATCCTGCATACGGTAGATATGTCGGTCCTCAATGCCTACAACATCTACCGTCTGAGGACTCCAGGAGCCAAGAAGTACAAGTCCCTGCGGAAGTTCCACAAGGAGGTGCTACTTGAGCTCCTGGCTAAACATGCGGCTACACCAGGGAGGCCACTACAAGGACCAGGCCAGCTGGACAGAACGGGGTGTGCTGAATTTTTCAGGAAGCACCAGCTCAACGCCCTTCCTTTCAAAGCACCAGGTAGTAACGTTAGGAGTCAGAAGAGGTGCCATGTGTGCAGCCACACAACTCGCAGACCCCGCAAACCCACAAAAACCACTTGGGAATGCCTCGAGTGTCAAGTTGGACTGTGTGGTGGCACCTGCTTCAACGACTTCCACACTCTAACAAACTTTTGAAGTGGAAGTGACAACAGTGAAACTGACACTCAAATGTAGGCTAAGAATATTAATATAACTAAGTATAAGTGAAAAGGACACATAAGTAATAATAAGTGCCTTCAATAACAATATGAACAAGTGAAAGTGACACTAAAATATATATTTCTAACAATAAATAAGTGAAAATGACACTCAATAAGCCTAGGCCAGTCAAAGTGACAGTATAATAATAAAACTAAGTATAAGTGAAAGAGACACACACAAGTAATAATAAGTGCCTTCATAACAATATGAACAAGTGACAGTGACACTATATATTATTAGCTTACCTAACAATACATAAAAGGGGAAATGACACTACCAATTATCAAAGTCCAGTGAAAGTGACACTATAATCATAATAATAATAATAAAACGAAGTAATAAGTGACAGAGACACAAATAAGTTCATGTAAATAACTTTATTGAGTGAAAATAACATAATAACTATAATAAATGACAGAATAACCAATAAAAAATATCAAATCGCTTCCCGGCATAATTGCGGGTGGAGCGACGAGTGCAACTGGGCGTCGTAGCCGGGGCCGCGGTTGAGTGTTCGGACGCGCCGAGGTAAATACGCAGCAAAAGTTACCTCCACTTCCATCACCATCACTCCGGAACCAGTTGAGCTAGAGAGCTCTACTCAACGCCATTCTACGCAGCAAGGTAAGGCGCCCATTTCTATATATGTTTGATTAATGTAGGTAATATATTAAGCGAGATTAGCCTTAGTTTACTTTTGTTGATATTCGGCCAGATCGCCCGGATACGAGCTCCGTCCTTTGGAGAGCCTGCCCGGGCCAGGAGGGTTAACCAAGTGCAGATTGAGAGGTGAACTTATTAAAGTTTTCAAGATCATAAAAGGCATCGACAACATAAACTGTAATAAATATTTTATGATCGACCGATCAAACTACACACTGGGAAATGGCTGCAAAATAATTGTTAAATCATTCAACTCTAACGAATCCAAGAATGTCTTCTTCAATCGAGTCATCAAATTGTGGAATGGGCTTTCCCGAGATGTCATAGGCTGCAACACCGTTGATTCCTTCAAAGTTCGCCTACACAAGCACCTTGCCCTGAACCCTAGGTTGACTGCATTTGTAATTGAATAAATATTATCTTTAGTACCGTACCGTAGTGTTTGTTCAATAACCTAATAGATCTTAACATAATTGCTCCTGCCATGAACTAAGCCCCAGGGCAGCACTTCCTTCTCACAGTTTGCAACTTATTGTCACGTTTTTCGGTGATAAAAGTTATCTTGCAATCTTATTTCAAGATATTGCATTGTCAGTAACGATGTTACGATCAATGAAATGTAAATGTAAATTAACAATTATATAATTCACCCTTTCAGTACCGGTGACGTTTTTCTCATTATATTTCGCAACTATTGAACGATTTTCATTCAGCTTAGGAACAACGTCTATCAATTAAAATGCTACAGGCTGGGTCAATCATGCATATTAGCTCTCATAGATCTGCATGTACTCGCATTAAGTGTTGCTGAAACCAATGCAAAACTTGTCACCGGTACTGAAAGGGTTAATACATTTTGTATCAAAATGTAAAATAGTGTGCCGGCATCCACACTGCACGGCGTTAAATAATGGTTATGAGGTCAGGTCAAGTCTCAATATCGGCAGGGGTGGAGAGCCTTTGTAGGGGCTACAAACTCTTTCCTTGAGACTCTTCAACAACAAGTTTCTTTTTGTGGCATTCTTGATTATATTTTGGTAATGGCTTGTTCCTTCCTTTGGCCTCTCTCTCTCTCTCTCTCACTCTCTCTCTCTCTCTCTCTCTCTCTCTCTCTCTCTCCCCCACTTTTACTCATTCATTCCCTTACACTTAATCACTCTCTGACTCGCTCCCATTCATTCTCTCACACTGAATCCTTCTCTAAATCACTCTTACTCATGTGTTCACACTTAATAACTCTGTCTCACTCACACTCTTTATGTCACTCTGAATCACTCGTACTCATTCTCTCACACACTTATTCACTCTTCCACCAACTCTCACACTTATTCACTCACTCACTCTCTTTCACCCACTTGGTTTCTGTTTTTCTCACTCACTCTCTTCCTTGCCTCTGTTTCACTCTCTCCCTGTCTCTCTCGTTCACTCTCTCTCTCACTCTTTCTCTCTCTCACTCATATCCTCACCCTCTCTCTCTCTCTCTCACTCACTCTTCCTCTCTCTTCCCTCCCCCCCCCCATTTATCTCTCTCTCTCTCTCTCTCTCTCTCTCTTTGGTGTTTCTCAGTGTCAGTGTTGGTATTACACATATATACTCCTTCTATTACTTCCTTCCACACTTTGGCTGTCTCTTTTGTTCTCTCTCTCTCTCTCTCTCTCTCTCTCTCTCTCTCTCTCTCTCTCTCTCTCTCTCTCTCTCCTTGCCTTAAACCCGCGACTGACTGCATTTATAAATGAACAATTTGTTTTGTTTGTTCTCCCTTTCTCTCGGCTACATCAAGGATCACTACAGGTATAAGTAACTAAGGTGTTACTTAATTTTCCGCAGATACACAAAGGATCACTTATAGCTGTGTTATGATATTATAACCCTTATTGTTATCTACTAATATCTCTTAAGGGGGTAGTTCTTGGTTTCTGGTCTATGTCTTCATATACAGTATATATATATATATATATATATATATATATATATAATTATATATATATATATATATTTTGAGTTTCCTCGCTAGACCTCCATCAAACTTTTAAAAAACACCCCATAGACCCCCCTGTCAAGATTTGTGTTTACATTTTTCAGTCGGCCGGTTTCCTCTTAAAAATACAGGCTCGCTATCGCTTGTGAGGAAAAAATCGACACCTAAATGGCACGATAGGTCTTAATATTGACAAAAAAATGGGGCGAAAGGTCTTAAAATCGTCAAACTAATAAAACGAACGTTTAAACTAATATGCTAAACATGAGGGAGAAAGGGGTCCAGAAAAATCGACTACCACCCCTTTAGCCCTGCTAGGGACATTAGTCCTAGGGCAGTACCTCCCTTTCCAATTGTCCCTAACTCACTCTAAGCCACTATTGAACACTTTGAACAGCAGTGATTTAGAGGGCTAGCGACCTCGAGGAGTCGCTAGATCTGATGTTGCTTGACTTCCTTTGTACTCCTTTGTACTTCGTACTGTGTACTCCTCTTTACTCTCTCTCTCTCTCTCTTTCTATGTCTCTCTCTCTCTCTCTCTCTCTCTCTCTCTCTCTCTCAGCCTTTCCTTACAAACCCTAGTTAAGGGTGGTTCACACATAGCCAGTCGGTGCGCGAGTCAAACACGAGTCACACTCGTCGATTATCGCCGTCGCTGGAGGCCGAGTAGGCCGCGAGTAGCAATTGATCCTGAGTCAACGAGAGTGTAACACGAGTTAACTCGAGTCAATACGAGTCAATACGAGTCAACACGTGTTCATGCAAGAGTCTGTGCGAGTAACTGAGAGTCAAAACGAGTGTAACACGAACCCAAGACGAGTGTCAAAAATGTGAAAAATAACGGTCAAATTCCAGGGCACGTAAACAAAGAGTAGGTACGAGTCACGACGAGTGTAACACGGATCAACACGAGTGTAACACGGGTCAACACGAGTGTAACACGGGTCAACACGAGTGTAACACGGGTCAACACGAGTGTCAATATTAACAATCCTCGTACATAATTATTTATTTTCTATATATATTTCAGCGATAATATTCATTACTATGATTTTATTTATATTTTTCTCATATATTTGGGTAATGTTCACCAGAGAAATTGAGATAACTTTTTGTTTTTTGTTTTTTCTGTATTTAACCCTTATTTAGCGGCGAGCAACATAAGTCGAGTTAAATAAAGCTGGACTATGTGGCGGCGCTCGACATAACTCGAGTGGCAATTTCAGCACGTAATGTGGCTGAGAGAGAGAGACAAGTGGTGGCAGGAGACTAGCGAGCGTATGACTGCTCCAGACCACCGCGGCGAACCTACTGACACAAATCTCAGCTCCCTCCTCCCTCTCTCACTCGCTACATACTCAATTATGTACTGAAAGTACCGAATTACCTGCTTTTTGCACTCGCGTTGCACGGTTATTGCAAGAAAACTATCCATCATACAAGGATCGTTATGGTGTCATTCGAAAGCTCGGTTTATGCCCTTTCAGGGATAGGTACTTGTTTTACGTTCTGGGTCTTATTTAGGCATGAAAATGATCACGTAAACAGCCCTATTTTGGCTAAAAACACCCCGCTGTGCGGTACACATAAATAAACCGCATAGGCCGCTCGTAAGGTGTTGCATCTATCTCCCTTATACATATATATAACTATGTCTTATTTGGTCTTTTTATAATCTATGAATAATTTCTAATACGATGGAATTGAAAATAATATTACCCTTCTAACACACAAATAATAACATGAAAAAGAGTCAATAAAAATGTCGCCTTTGTCTTTTCAGAACCAATTAATTCCGTCTGTCTCATTATAGTTCGTGTTTATCTGTTTATCGTGTTTATTCGCTCACTTCCCCCTCTGCAACTCTCTGTATATCTCTCTATCTCTCTAATGCATCTACCTAACTCCCTTATACATTAACATAACTATGTCTTATTTGGACTTTTTGTAATCTTTGAATCATTTCTAATGCTGATGGAATTGACAAATATAATATCCTTCCCGCACATAGATAAACAATAAATAAGATAGTCTATAATATATTTCCACCCTCCCCTCGTCTTGTTGTGCGAGGCGCCCAGCTTTGGAGACAGAAGATTTACAAGATTTACGTTTGATAGATTTTTTGTTTATTTGGTTCCCACGGTATACACAAAATGATGGGGAAATATTGTAACATGTTTGTAATTGACATTTGTGTCGTTTTTGCTGATTATGAGTTGGTGGAAAAAAACATTCTTTAATTCCATCATATCGGAAATGATTCACAGATTATATAGAAACCAAATAACATACACTTTTAAGTATGTTCAATAGTTTTGCATTATCAATAGGGTGTAGCACAAGGCTTATCAACATCATCACAGTAACGGGGTCGGGGTTGAGGCCAGGACAGGCAGGGGAGCGAGTATGCCTACAGCGGCAGGGATTTTTTTTTTTTTTTTTCATGTGAAATTTATCATATTAATGACAAATACGACCCTTATTATGTTTTCAGGGACAGTACAGCGCATAGTATTATTATGTTTTCAGGGACAGTACAGCGCATAGTATTATGTTCTTATATCCATAACAGTATTATAATAATTTTCAGCATATTTCCCTTATACAGTATGTTCTACCATGAACTATGTCCTTCAAATTGCTTACTCATCATAATTATTAATTTTCATCTATTCTTACAAAAAGTATTTAATTCATATTACTTATTTGTTTCTCTGTTAACAAGTCATTTAAAACTTGAGTAAAGGAAAATTGTAAATTAAATTTATTATTTTATGTGAATAAAGTAACTATACATATTAATTGGATGCAAAACAACACCTGGAGTCACATACATTTGATTTTGACATACAAAATACAACGTCGAAATGATGACGATGACGAATCAGCAAAGAGTGTTACACGGGTTTACACGAGTCAACACGAGTTAACACGAATAATGAAGAGTTATTCAGAGTTCAACACGAGTTAACACGTATGTACACGAGTCTACACGTATGTAGGCCACACTCGTGGGTACTCGCCAAAATTTCATGCATGCATGACATTTTTGGACCCCGTGGCGAGTACCCACGAGTGTGTCGAGTAAACAAAGAGTATACACGAGTCTAACACGAGTGTTGAGGAGTCTTGACGAGTCATTGCCGAATAGCAAAATTTCATCACTCGTGTTGGACTCGCGCATCGACTCGGCTATGTGTGAACCAGGCTTTTAAGTAAGCCATAATCTCATCTGCTCGCCCCCTCCTTCTCTCTCTCTCTCTCACTCTCTCTTTCTCCTTCTCTCTCTCTCTCTCTCTCTCTCTCTCTCTTTCCTTGCAGACTCTAGTAAATAAGCCATAATCTCATCTGCTCACCCCTCCTTCTCTCTCTCTCTCTCACTCTCTCTTTCTCCTTCTCCTTCTCTCTCTCTCTCTCTCTCTTTCCTTGCAGACTCTAGTAAATAAGCCAAAATCTCATCTGCTCCCCCCCCCCCCTCTCACTCTCTCTCTCTTTCCTTGCAGACTTGAGTAAATAAGCCTCAATCTCATCTGGTCCCCCCCCCCCCCTCTCTCTCTCTCTCTCTCTCTCTTTTTTTCTCTCTCTCTCTTTCTTTGCAGCCTCGAGTAAATAAGCCACAATCCCATCTGCTCGCTCCCTGCCTCTCTCTCTCTCTCTCCCTCTTGTTCCACCAACCTCCCATCTACAACTTCATTATCGTAATGTTTTTTTTTTATTCGTTCTTTCATTGGCATCATATATTATTTAAAATTATAATTATGCCAAAACTCTTATGCCCAAACCTCCATAACTCAAAAAGGGCTGGAGTTAATGGGCTGTGAATTTCCCCTTCTATTCTGTACCTAGCTCTTCCTTAAGGGGGAAGTGGGCGCTTCTTCTGGACCCCTTTTTCCTTCATATTTAGTATGTTAGTTTTGCGATTTAAAGACGTTAATCCATTAGTTTGCAGATATTGAGACCTTTCACCACATTTCTTGTCAATATTAAGACCTTTCGTGTCATTTAGGTGTCAATTTTTCTTGGCAAGCGATAGCGAGCCTGAAACTTTAGAAGGAAGCTGCTTTTGGCCGGGACATTTCTCTACTGAAAAATGTACAAATTTATCTTGAAAGGGGGTCTAGGGGGCATTATTTTAAGCTTGATGGAGGTCTAGCGAGGAAATTCAATTATATATATATATATATCTATCTATCTATATCTACATATATATATATACCGGTATATATACAGTATATATATATATATATATATATATATATATATATATATATATATACAGTATATGTAATATTTAATTTTTTTCACCAACCAATTTCACCGAACACTACCCCCTGAATGGTAGACAAATGAGCTCGGTTACTCTTGTCCTATTTGAGTTATAAGAGGTTTTGGTCGTGATTTTTGGCCAACTTTCTTTTTCTTTTACAGTATGTGCATGAACGATACGAAAGGCAAAGCTGCCTATAACAAGTGTCTCCCATGAAGTTGAATGAGTGATTGACGCTAAGTTAATAAAACAAATTGTTTAGTGTATTGAAAAGAAGTGTGGTGTGTTTGTTTTGTGTAGTGAAATGAATAGGAGGAAGACGTGTTTGTGAGAGCTAGCTGGATTATTCTTTGTGTAGGTGAGACACACACAGAATTAGTGAGGGAATCCATATTAATAAAACAGGACTTCCAGCAACTCTTAATCACATGCCTATTATAGGCCTCCCCTGGGTATTGCCCTGTTCGATTAGTGTTTAGAATGAATTGGTATCTATAATGAATGTATATGGTTTCAGTTGGTTAAAATATGTTATCTATCATGGACACAGAAGCTGATGGACGAGATATACCGATACAATACGTGAATACGCCCATGTGGTACCACCAGTACACCACCGCCCACATCTCCCCCCAGACTCCCACCACCCATAGACCCACACCTTCCCCCAGACTCCCACAACCCACAGACCCACACCTCCCCCTACCCACAGACCAACACCTAACCCCACCAACAGACCTACACCTCCCCTCAGACTCACACCACCAACAGACCCACACCTCTCCCAACCCACAGACCCACACCTCCTTCCACCCACAGACCCAAACCACCCCCCCCGTTCTCACACCACCCACACACCCAAACCTCCCCCCAGACTCACACCAACCACAGACCCAAACCTCCCCCCCCACCCCCCACCCCCGACTCACACCACCCAGACCCCCACAGCTCCCCTCAGAATCCCACCATCCACAGACCCACACCTCCCCCCCAGACTCCCACCACCCACAGACCCACACTCCCCCCAGACTCCAACCACCCACAGACCCACACCTCCCCCCAGACTCTCACCACCCACAGACCCAAACCACCCCCCAGACTCACACCACCCACAGACCCACAACCTCTCCCCAGACTCACACCACCCACAGACCCACACCTCCCCCCAGACTCCCACCACCCACAGACCCACAACTCCCCCCAGACTCCCACCACCCACAGACCCACACCTCCCCCCAGACTCCCACCACCCACAGATCCACACCTCCCCCCAGACTCCCACCACCCACAGACCCACACGTCCCCCAAGACTTACACCACCCACAGACCCATACCTCCCTCCAGATTTACACCACCCACAGACCCACACCTCCCCCAAGACTCACACCACCCACAGACCCACACCTCCCCCCAGAATCCCACCACCAAGAGACCCACACCTCCCACCACCCACAGACCCATACCTCCCCACAGACTCATACCACCCACAGACACACACCTTTCCACAGACCCACACCTTCTCAGAGACCCACACCTCCCCCCAGACTCATACCACCTACAGACCCATACCTCCCCCCAGACTCTCACCACTTAATGACCCACACCTTCTAACAGACTCCCACCACCCACAGACACACACCTCCCCCCAGACTCTCACCGCTCACTGACCCACACCTTCCCCCAGACACCCACCACCCACAGACCCATACCTCCCCACAGACTCATACCACCCACAGACCCACACCTCCCACCAGACTCACACCACCCACAGACCCATACCTCCCCACAGACTCATACCACCCACAGACACACACCTTCCCACAGACTCACACCACCTACAGACCCACACCTCCCCCCACACTCACACCATCCACAGACCCAGACCTCCCCCCAGACTCCCACCACCCACTGACCTACACCTTCCCCCAGACTCACACCACCCACAGACCCACACCTCCACCCAGACTCACACCAACCACAGACCCACACCTCGCCCCAGACTCCCACCACCCACAGACCCACACCTACCCCCAGACTTACACCACCCACAGACCCACACCTCCCCCTAGAATCACACTACCAACAGACCCACACCTCCCCCCAGACTCACACCACCCACAGACCCACACCTCCCCCCAGACTCACACCACTCACAGACCCACACCTCCCCCCAGACTCAAACCAGCCACAGACACACACCTCCCCCCAGACTCATACCACCCACAGACTCACACCATCCACAGACCCACACCTCCCCCAGACTCCTCCCACCCACAGACCCCCCCCCGGACCAACACCTTCCCCCACCCACAGACCCACACCTCCTCCCAGGCTCACACCACCCACAGACCCACACCTCCCCCCAGACTCATACCACCCACAGACCCACACCTCCCCCAAGACTTACACCACCCACAGACCCACACCTCCCCCTAGACTCACACCACCCACAGACCCACACCTCCCCCCAGACTCACACCACCCACAGACCCACACCTACCCACAGACTCCCACCACCCACAGACCCACACCTCCCCCCAGACTCACACCACCCACAGACCCACACCTCCCCCTAAACTCACACCACCCACAGACCCACACCTCCACCCAGACTCACACCACCCACAGACCCACACCTCCCCCCAGACTCACACCACTCACAGTCGCACACCTCCCCCCAGACTCAAACCACCCACAGAGCCACACCTCCCCCCAGACTCATACCACCCACAGACACACACCTTCCTACAGACACACACCTTCCCACAGACCCACAAATCCCCCCAGACTCCCACCACCCACAGACCCACACCTCCCCCCCGGCTCACACACCCACAGATCCACCCCTCCCCACAGACTCACACCACCCACAGACACACACCTGCCTCCAGACTCCCACCACCCACAGAGCCACAAATTCCCCTAGACTTACACCACCCACAGACCCCCACATCCCCCCCGCCTCCCACCACCCACAGACCCACACCTCCCCCCCCCCCCCCGACTCACACCACCACCCACAGACCCACACCTCCCTCTAGACTCACACCACCCACAGACACACACCTTCCAACAGACCCACACCTTCCCACAGACCCACAACTTCCGCGAGACTCACACCACCCACAGACCCACACCCCCCCCCCGACTCCCACCACCCACCGACCCACACCTCCCCCCAGACTCCCACCACCCACATCTCCCCCCAGACTCCCACCACCCACAGACTCACACCTCCCCACAGACCCACACCACCCACAGACGCACACCTCCCCCCACACTCACACCTTCCCACACACTCACACCACCCACACACTCACCACCCACAGAATAAAACCACCCACACTCACACCACCCAACGACTAAAACCACCCACAGACTCACACCACCCACAGACTAACATCACCAACAGACTCACTCCTCCCCACAGACTCACACCACCCACAGACTCACACCACCCACACACACACCACCCACAGACTCACACCGCCAACACTCACACCACCCACAGACTCACACCACCCACACACACACCACCCAGAGACTCACACCACCAACACTCACACCACCCACTAACTCACACCACCCACAGACTCACACCACCCACAGACTAACACCACCCACACTCACACCACCCACACACTTACACCACCCACACTCACACCACCCACACTCAAACCACCCACAGACTAACACTACCCACACTCAAGCCGGTATCACACGAGAGCTTTTATAGTCAACATTCGACGATCAACTTTTTCTGGCAACTTTTCTGGAATATTTTGCACAGATATCGTAAACTAGATTGGTAGTAGGTGAATTACGGTAACCGAAATATTATAAATGTTGACCTCATAAGCTGCCAGACCAGTGTTGAGGATACATGTTGAGGGAAAAAGCGCTCGTGTGATACCAGCTTCACACTACCCACACTCACACCTCCCCATAGACTCACATCACCCATAGACTCACACCACCAACAGACTAACACCACCCACAGACTCACACCTCCCCAAAGACTCACACCACCTGCAGACTAACACCAATCACAGACTAACACCACCCACAGACTAACACCACCCACCGACTAACACCACCCACAGACTAACATCACCAACGGACTCACACCTACCCACAGACGAACACCAACCACAGACTAACACCACCCACAGACTAACACCACCCTCAAACTCCCACCTCCTCACAGACTAACACCACTCTCAGACTAAAATCTCCCCACAGACTAACACCACCCCACACTCAGACCACCTACAGACTCACACCACCCACAGACTCACGCCACTCACAACTTCCCACAGACTAACTCCAACCACAGACTAACACCATCCACAGACTAACACCACCCACAGACTATTACCACCCTCAGACTAACACCACCCACATACTAACACCACCAACAGACTAACACCACCCACAGACTATTACCACCCTCAGACTAACACCACCCACAAAGTATTACCACCCTCAGACTAACACCATCGACACACTAACACCACCCACAGACTAACACCACCCACATACTAACACCACCAACATACTAACACCACCTACAGACTAACACCACCCACAGACAACACCACCCACAGACTAAGACCACCCACAGATTAAGACCACCTACAGACTAACACCACCCACAGACTAACACCACCAACAGACTAACACCACCTACAGACTAATGCCACCCACAGACAACACCACCCACAGACTAACACCACCCACAGACTAACACCACTCTCAGACTAACACCACCCACATACTAAGACCACCCACAGACTAACACCACCCGACTAGCACCACCTAAAGACTAACACCACCCACAGACAACACCACCCACAGACTAACACCACCCACAGACTAACACCACTCTCAGACTAACACCACCCACATACTAACACCACCCACAGACTAACACCACCCACAGACTAACACCACCTACAGGCTAACACCACACACAGACAACACCACCCACAGACTAACTTATTAAGGTGACAGTTACAAAGTGGTGTACAATCTATCTTATTCTAGTTACATTGTAGTTTATCTTATTGTACCAGTACCTCCCTACAATCAACCTACTTGTTCCCCAATTCGTCCCTCCACCACGACCATTTCAAAGTCCAAGTCTCTCACTCTTGTCCTCTGTAGCGGGGAGGACCTTGTTCCCCTGAGACATAGGAGTGCAGACCTGAGAAGAGAGAAAGAGAGCCAGCATTTCATCCAAGTTATGACTTGGCTTCTATGCTGGCGCTTTTTCTCCGATATTTGTTCAGCTAATCTGGCATAGAAGACACTTGCAGAAGGTCCCATACCTCCCGACGATGAGAAGACCAGAGGAGTAAAGCTTCCTTGATCCCTGTTCAAAATTCTTTCTTCATAAGCGCGTTTTTTCTCACTTTCGTTTCTCAAGTATGCCGCTTTGTGTCCTCGCTCACGATATGTTTGTGCTCTTGGGTTGAAGATTCTGATGTCGAAAAAAGCCCGTTGTCCCCTCGTCCAAAAACCTCGGTCACTTACGTCCACTCTTTCTTCATTTGAAGTATTTGCAGTATTGTGGGCCAAGCGCTGTCCGTCCATAGGCAGAAGTTCCGGTTCGATTCTGACATCATGGCACACCTCGTCCAACATTTGTGCAGTAATGTCTCGTACTTCATCATGCCGGATACAGATGAATCCTCCTTTCTTACAAGTCATACAGTGGTCTGAGTTGTTTATTTCACCACATGCACATTTCAGCGGCAGGTTCGAAACTGGCCACCCATACCTCAAGGCTACGGCATCATTGAATTCTTGTTTATTTAAGCTGAAGCCTTTCTCCTTCATTGGTAATGATGTGAGCCAATTTGAAGCCCCCGTGTCTTGTGCCATCTCACAGACTAACACCACCCACAGACTAATACCACTCTCAGACTAACACAACCCATAGACTAACACCACCCATAGACTAACACCACCACAGGCAACACCACCCACAGACTAACACCACAAACAGACTAACAGCACTCACAGACTAAATCCACCCACAGACTAACTCCACCCACAGACCAAAACCGCCTACAGACTTACACCACCCACATACTAATACCACCCACAGACTAACACCACCCACAGACTCACACCACCCACAGACTCACACCACCCACAGACTAACACCACCCACAAACTCACACCACCCACAGACTCACAAACTACTCAAACTCACACCACCCACATACTCACAACACCCACTTTCAAACCCCCCACAGACTCATACCACTTACAGACACACACCACCCACACTTACATCACCCAAACTCACAACACCAAAACTCACACCACCCACAGACTCATACCACCCACACTAATACCACCCACACTCACACCAACCACCTGCAGACTCACACCACCCACAGACTAACACCACCCACAGACTTACACCACCCACACTCACACCACCCACAAATTCCTGTCACCAACAGACTCACACCACCCACACTCACACCACCCACAGACTCACACCACCCACACTCACACCACCCACACTAACACCACCCACACTGACACCGCCCACACTCACACACCCACAGACTCACACCACCCACACTAACATCACCCACACACCCACAGACTCACACCACGCACACTCACACTACCCACAGACTCACACCACCCACACTCACACCACCCACAAACTCACACCATCCACACTCACACCACCCACAGAATCACACCACCCACAGACTCACATCACTAAACACTCACACCACCCACAAACTGACACCACCAACACTCACACCATACACAAACTCACACCACCCACACTAACACTACCCACAGACTCACAACACCCACAGACTCACACCACCCACACTCACACCACCCACTCCCACACCACCCACAGCCTAACACCAACCACAGACTCATACCACCCACATACTTATACCACCCACACCCACACCACCCACAATCACACCAACCACAGACTCACACCACCCACAGACTCACACCACCCACACTCAGACTCACACCGCCCACACTCACACCACCCACTGACTCACACCACCCACAGACTCTCATACAAACAGACTCACACCTTCCCACTGACTCACACCACCCACAGACTCACACCACCCACAGACTCACATCACCCACAGACTCACACCTCCCTACAAACTCACACCACCCACAGACTTACACCACCCACAGACTTACACCACCCACAGACTTACACCACCCACAGACTTACACCACCCACAGACTCACACCTCCCCAGAGACTAACACCACCCACAGACTAACACCACCCACAGACTAACACCACCCAAAGACTAACATCACGAACAGACTGACACCTCCCCACAGACTCACACCTCCCCACAGACTAACACCAACCACAGACTAACACCAACCACAGACTAACCCTCAGACTAATACCTCCCCATAGACTAACACCACCCACGGACTCACACCACCCACAGACTCACACCACCCACAGACTCACACCTTCCCACAGACTCACACCTCCCCACAGACTAACTCCACCCACAGACTAAGACCACCCATAGACTAACACCACCCACATACTATCACCACCTACAGACTAACACCACCCACAGACTAACACCACCCACAGACTAAGACCACCCACAGACTAAGACCACCCATAGACTAACACCACCCACAGACTAACACCACCCACAGACTAACACCACCCACAGACTAACACCACCCACAGACTAATACCACCCATAGACTAACACCACAAACAGATCAAACAGATCAAGTTATAGCCAGGTGCCTTTAAGAGACATCTCTCAAAAGGCTCAGCCTTATTTTTTTGTGTTATTATTATATATTTTTGTTTTTAACAAATGATTTGTAAGCAAAATTGCATTATATACTAAAGGCTAAATACAAATATTTCAATTCAATTCAATTCAATTCAACATTACCAACAGACTCTCACCTCCCCACAGACTCCCACCACCCACAGACTAACACCACCCACAGACTAACATTTTGGCTCGAACGTCCCTTGATTTTGGCCCTGTCACTCTTTCAACTATGGGGGAGGCACTCTCTATAGGCAGTTCTGCCTTTTGCCCCCCGCAATCACATAGAAAAAAACACACAAAAAACAAAAAAAACATCACCAACAGACTCACACCTCCCCACACACTCACACCACCCACAGACTAACACCACCTACAGACTAACACCACCAACAGACTAACATCATCAACAGACTCACACCTCCCCACAGAGTCACACCTCCCCACAGACTAACTCCACCCACAGACTCACACCTCCCCACAAACTAACACCACCCACAAACTAACACCACCCACAAACTCACACCTCCCCACAGTCTAAAACCACCTACAGCCTAACACCACCCACATACTAAAACAACCCACAGACTAACACCACCCACAGACTAAGTATCATAATAATTATGTAGGTGATTTTCGCCTTTCATATTTTTCTCTATATATTCCTTTATTATTTCCTAGAAGATCTATTAGTTTAGTATTCATTAATTTTGGTATATTCTGTGTCAATCTATATCTTCTTTTGGGGATATATTTATTTTGATCATTGTGGAGTGAAGCAATACAATGTTCATATGTAGTTGTCTTAACTCTGGCTTATCCTGACTTAATTGTTTAACAATAGGGTCCACCCTGAAGGGCCTTCTTAGCCCACCATAATTGGGTTTTCTGAAATCTGGCCCGTATTCTCTTTAGCATTTCCTGTCCATTGCATATTAAAATAAATAGATATATGCAGTATTTCCTAGTTGGTCCCCTATCTCTACATTATTTATCATATGCTCATTATTATTGAGAACTAAAACAAGGATATTGTTACCTCTAGTCGGCTAGTCTATAAATAGAAATACAAAATAATCTTGTACCGCCTCAATAATTAACTCTTCAGAATCTGAGTTGCCGATTTGATTCTGCCAATCTATATTCGGAAAATTAAAATCCCCCATAAGGCACACATTGCTAAACCTTGATGCTATTCTCACTTCCTGCCATAAAGATATACCTTCATTTCTACTCATACTTGTAACTCTATGTAACACTATCTCTCTCTCTCAACAAAAAGAGAGAGCTGCTAGGTATGTGCTGTCTGTGTATACAGTATATGTAACTTTATGTCTCTCTCTCTCGTTATATCTCTATCTATCTATCTTTCTCTCTCTTTCCACAGAGAGAGAGAGAGAGCCGTGTATATACGTAACTTTATGCAACTATTTATCTCTCTCTCTCTCTCTCTCCCACCTCTCCCCGAAAGTAATGCAGAAATAGTTTGCGTCAAAATAAATACAAAAAGCATGAGCTTAACCCTTAATTAGCGGCGAGCAACATAAGTCGAGTAAAATAAAGCTGGACTATGTGGCGGCGCTCGACATAGGTCGAGTGGCAATTTCAGCACGTAATGTGGCTGAGAGAGAGAGACAAGTGGTGGCAGGAGACTAGCGAGCGTATGACTGCTCCAGACCACCGCGGCGAACCTACTGACACAAATCTCAGCTCCCTCCTCCCTCTCTCACTCGCTACATACTCAATTATGTACCGAAAGTACCGAATTACCTGCTTTTTGCACTCGCGTTGCACGGTTATTGCAAGAAAACTATCCATCATACAAGGATCGTTATGGTGTCATTCGAAAGCTCTGTTTATGCCCTTTCAGGGATAGGTACTTGTTTTACGTTCTGGGTCTTATTTAGGCATGAAAATGATCACGTAAACAGCCCTATTTTGGCTAAAAACACCCCGCTGTGCGGTACATATAAATAAACCGCATAGGCCGCTCGTAAGGTGTTAAATATCACTACAGCGTACCGACCACCGAGACTAACTGTTGCCGATGATACAATTTTTTATGAAATACTAGAGAAAACCCTTAATTTCGACGAAACAGTTTTACTAGGTGACTATAACCTCCCCCTAATTGACTGGAATACCCTGACCGGAAAAAATGCTGAGTCACGCCTAATGACAAGCTTCATCCAGGACAATTTTCTGACTCAACACGTAAAACAGCCGACGCGAGACAGGAATATATTAGACCTCGTAATCACTACCCAAGAAAATCTATTATCAAACCTGGATGTAGGTAAACATCTGGCAACGTCCGATCATAAGATCTTAAGAATCAACGTTTTAAGCAAATATTCCATAGTAAAAACAACAGGAATGGTTTCGGATTTTAAAAACGCAAATTATGACGGACTTAAGGAATTGCTATCAAACATACACTCGAACCTCATATATATAAACGAAGTAAATGAACTATGGGGACATTTTAAGTCTACAATTACAGAAGCGCAAAAACAATTTGTACCCATGAAACCAAAACGTAATACGAAATCAAGTATGCCCCCTTGGTACAGTAGAGACATTGGCAAGGCAATAAGGAATAGGAATCAACTCCACAAACTTGTAAAAAATAACACAAACACTGAAGTAATTAAAAACTTGTACAAAAACAGTAGAAGGGAAGTGAAAAAAATAATTAGGGCGAACAAACAAAATTACGAGATGACTATTGCCAGAGAGAGTGCCACAAACCCCCAACAATGCTACAGTTACGTAAATAAAAATAAACAGATAAAAAGCGGAATCGGACCGCTAATAGAAGATCTATCTATCTATCTATATGCTCAGGCCCAATCCCCAATTTTGTGGTAGCCGACTCAAGACAGAGCAAGAACAGGGAAAACACAAAAACAACATAAAACAACAAATAAACACAGATAAAAAGCACAAACTCACACACATCCAAGTCACCCAGGAGAAGACCCAGAGACCAGGGTCACCAAGGTCGCTCTAGCACTCCCCCGGCCCCCGACCACCCGGAGAGGTTCCGATCTCGGCAGGCAGACATGCAGCGGAGCCAAAGCCACAAGCCCTCCCACCACACTTCCAGGCGCACCTTTCATATTAATCGTCTCCCCGGGCCAGGCGCCTGATGGACTATTACCTAGTCCAACTTGCGCCCGACCCCTTACTCCAAATGACCATGTGTTCACTCAACTATTCACAAGCATTCTCCATTCACTCCTGTCCACCACCACTTCCCCTACCTGATCTATAGTCATTCCTGTATCATCCAAAGCCTTTCTTACACAGTCTCTCCATCTCAATGGGGGTCTTTCTGCCCTTCTATCTCCCCTTGTACCTGACTCACATATTCTCTTTGTAAGCCATTCATCTCCCATTCGTTCAACATGACCATACCAGCTCAGCACCCTTCTGTCCACTCTGGCTGACAAATGTAATAGAAGATGGCCGGACAATAACAGGTGACACAAACACGGCAAATATGCTCAACAAATATTTTGGCTCAGTTTTCACAGAAGTTATCGATCATACCCCTGAAAATAACACCTCAACTCATGTGATAGGACATTTCACCATCAGTGTTAGTGAAGTACAAAGCAAATTGTGTAATTTAAATGTAAATAAGACCCCGGGACCCGACATGCTCCACCCAAAAATAATTAAGAATGTTAACCCGCTGAGTACCAGCTAAATATTTATAAATGTACCACCCAGGACCGGCTGATTCTGATTTTTTTTTTATTCCAGAAACAATAGCGAATGGGTTAGGAATGAAGGAAAAACCACGAAAAACCGATCAAAAAGCTCAAAAAATGGTCCTACAGAGCCCCCGAAAACGGATTTTACAAGAGTAAAAAATTGAAGGCAATTTCCCAAAAAATAAAAAATGTTTTTGCGCACTCACGCGCACGCGGTTGGACTTTGAGAGTTTTCAACCATCAGCATGGGTGCGTGGGATTCTTGCACAGTTCCTATACATATCTGAGCCCTCTAGGTGCCATAGGACCGGAGTAATAGGGACCGGAGTGACACTGACGCAAACGAGGCGTCGCTGGGGGTTAGCGTTACATACATTACCGACGCACTGTTTGCGTCGCTGGGGCTCAGTGGGTTAAGGACGAAATAGCAAAACCCCTGACACAACTATTTAACTTATCATTACTACAGGGGATTGTACCAAGTGATTGGAAAGATGCGAACATTACGCCAATATACAAGAAGGGTAGCAAGGCCAAAGCGAGTAATTACAGACCAATTAGTCTAACTTCAATTGTAGGAAAAATCATGGAAAAAATCCTTAGAGATAAGATAGTAGATTACCTCAAATCAAACAACCTAATCAAAAATAGTCAACACGGCTTTAGATCAAATAAGTCATGCCTAACAAATTTGATTGAATTTTATAACAAACTATTCACATATAACGACATGACGAAATCACTAGATATAATCTTCTTGGACTTTCAAAAAGCTTTCGACAAGTGCCACACCGAAAACTATTGGCTAAACTGGAGAGGATAGGTATCAAAGGTGAAATTCATTCTTGGATACAAAATTGGCTTACAGACAGAAGATAGAGAGTGGTGATAAATGGAGTGGAATCGGAGTGGGAGCATGTCACTAGTGGAGTTCCACAAGGTTCAGTCCTTGGACCGGTCCTGTTTCTCATTTACATTAACGATATTGATGTAGGGGTAAACAACACCATTTCCAAATTCGCCGACGATACAAAAATAGGAAATACAGTCCTGAACGAAGATGATAGAAATGCGTTGCAATCTGATTTAAACAAGATATCAGAGAGGTCGAAAAAATGGCAATGTCGATAAATGTCAGGTGCTGCAGGTTGGTAGCAGAAATATGAAATACAAATACGAAATGAATGGCAAACAAATAAAAACCGCAAAGGTAGTAAAAGACCTAGGGGTACTAATATCTGAAAACCCAAAAACTTCCGACCAATGTATAGCAGCTGCAAATAAGGCAAACATACCATTGGGCTTTATTAAACGAAATTTTACATACAAACATGAGAACGTAATAGTGCCACTGTTCAAAAGTATGGTGAGGCCCCACCTTGAATATGGTGTGCAGTTCTGGTCACCTTATCTGATCAAGGACATTGTAAGACTCGAGTCAGTACAGCGTAGAGCGACGAAGATGATACCCTCATTAAGAAATAAATCATATGAAGAAAGACTTAAACGATTGAACCTGTTCTCATTAAAAAAGAGGAGGTTGAGGGGTCAGCTTATTGAGTGCTTTAAGATACTAAAAGGTTTCGACAAAGTCGATGTAAATGCACTATTCACATTAAACAATACTAATCAAACTCGCGGAAATGGAATGAAATTGTAAACCAAAAAGGCAAACCTAGATGCCACAAAGAGTTTCTTCACCTACAGTGTGGCGACAGAGTGGAATAAACTACCAGCGAGAATGGTGGAGAGCGACACAATAAACGCTTTCAAGGGAAGGCTTGACCTCTATCTACAGAGGGCTGGGGTGATATGAAAAACATTTTTTTTTTATGTATGTATGTATGTGTATATGTGAACACTGTACAGTATGTATATATATGTATGTATGTATATATGTATGTGTATATGTGTATATATATATATATATATATATATATATGTACAGTATATATATATATATATATATATATATATATATATATATATAGTTTGTAAGGCCAGACTGCCTAGTAAGGACCTTGAGGTCTGTGTATCTATGTAGCTCTATGTAGCTCTCTCTCTCTCTCTCTCTCTCTCTCTCTCTCTCTCTCTCTCTCTCTCTCTCTCTCTCTCTCACACACACACTATAGGAGGCACACATTGGAACCCGATACCATTCCTCTTATGGGGCCCGAGAGGCATATCTTCTCTTTACAGATGCGATGGGTTTTCAATGTCCGCCCTAACGTATTGGTGATGGAGGTCGGGTGCATACATAGTTGGCTGGATGGTCAATATCAGTAAATGGAGTAAATGAGGAAAGGAAATGATACAAATAATCGGACAAGTTTAATATAAACACCATATGAGGAGGAGCACTTTTCGTTGTCACTATTAGGACTTTTCGTGTCATTTAGGTGTCAATTTTGTTTCTGGCGAATCTCCTGGCGAGCGAAAGCGAGCCTGTAATTTAAGAAGAACCAGCTTTCGGCCGGGACATATTTCTATCGAAAAATGTACACATTTATCTTGAAGGAGGGTCTTGGGGGGAGTTTTTTAATGCTTGATGGAGGTCTAAGGAGGAAACTAATAACAAATAAAACAAAACAAAATTTATAAATAAGCAAATATATACGCCCAACCCACCATAAAAGTAGTGTGCCTTTCCTTCAATTGTTTCAACATATCTGATATGTCACTACTGTAAGGGGTAGTACACTCGTGGATAGTATTATCATACCATTAACTACACTACTAAAGCCCAGTACACACTATCATTCACTGGCAGTCCTTCTTTATAGCTGACGTTCATGATGCAAAATTAACGATCATGATCGCGCTGTAGCTTCAAGTGTGTATAAAGGAGTACAAAGGAAATCAAGTAATAACAGGTTTAGTGACCCCTCTAGGCTGCTTGTTCTCCGAAACACTGAGAATCAAGTGCCCAAACAGTGGTTTAGAATGGGTAAGGAAAAATTGGAAAGGGAACTACTGCCCTGGAAATAATGTCCGTGGCAGGATTAGGAAGTTAGTAGGGGATAGATGGGTTAGTAACATAAGACAGTTATGTTAACATAACACAGTTATGTTAACATAACACAGTTATGTTAAGTGATCTTTCGTATATCTGGGGAAAAGGAGAATAACGTCTTAGTAATATATATACGCAATAATCATTGATGAATTTGAGGGGGGAATAAAATAAAGTTATTCATTTACAAACACAGTCAGTCGCAGGTTTGATGCAAGATTTTTGTCTAGGCGAAGTTTAAAAGAATCAACGGTGCTGCAGTCTATAACGTCTCGGGGAAGCACATTCCACAAGTTGAAACTAGATTGAAGAAGAAATTCTTAGATTCGTGTGAGTTAAAATATTTACCAACAATTTTGCAACCATTTCCCCGCGTGTAATTATATTGGTCAATAGTGAAGTGCTAACTACAGTGCATGTTGTCGATGCCTTTGATAATTTTGAACACTTCAATTAAGTCGCCTCTTAATCTGCACGCGGTTAAAGGAAATATATTTAATTATCTAAGACGCTCTTTGTATGGATTGTTCTTTAGGCTAGATATAATTTTGGTAACTCTACGTTGAACTCGTTCTATCTTGTCTACATCATTTTTGTAATAAGGGCACCAGGATTGAACTCAGTATTTCAGAAGAGGGCAGATTAAGGAATTGTAAAGAGTTAGGATAACTTCTTTGGATTTATGCTCAAATGACCTGCCTATAAAGCCAATTATTTTGTTTGCCTTCTTAACAACTTCTGAACATTGTTGACTCGGTTTTAGGTTACTCGATATTGTTACTCCCAGATCAGTTTCTCTGTCTACACTCTTAAGCTGAGTGCCATTCATCGAATAGTTTGCTTTCTCATTTAGGTATCCGATATGTAGTGCTTTACATTTATCCGAATTGAAACTCATTTGCCAATTTTGGGCCCAACATGACGACTTATCTAGATTGTGTTGCATATCGTCAACTTATTCTTTTGAGAGTACGCTATTTGCAATTTTTGTATCGTCAGCAAACTTTGAGATTGCACAGGTGAGACCCTCATCGATGTCGTTGATGTAAATTAGAAAAATAATTGGTCCTAGTATCGATCCCTGGGGTACCCCGCTACTTTCATTGGTCCATTTAGATGCTTTACCGTTTATGACTATTCCTTGCTTTCTTTCGCAGAGCCAATTTTCTTTCCATTTGAACACACTGTCTTGTATTCCATGCGCTTTTAGTTTTAACAGTAAAACTTTGTGAGGAACTTTGTCAAAGGCCTTTTGAAAATCAAGGTATATAATATCTACGGCTTTACTCTAATCTTAGAGGTTGAGGATATCATGGAAGAAGTCTAAGAGGTTTGTTAAGCAGGAACATTTGTTACGAAAGCCGTGTTTAGTATCTGTAAGCATGTTATTTTCCTCTAAGTGATTTACGAGTCTGTCTCTTGTGAGTGTTTCTAGCATTGTACATACAACTGAGGTTAAGCTAATTGGACGATAGTTACTGGGTAGGGATTTGCTGCATTTTTGGAATATCGGTGTTACGTTGGCTAGCTTCCACTGATCAGGCATAGTTCTAAACTGCAAGGATATATTGAATAGCAATGTCAGTGGTTTGGAGAGTTCATCCTTAGCTTCCTTTAGAACTCTAGGTGAGATTGTATCAGGTCCGGGTGATTTATTTACCTTGAGTATATCTAAACATTTCAATACTTCTCTCTCTGTAATGGTGATATTCCTTAGAACATCATAATTATCAATCTGAATCGGCGATGCAATAGTGATATCAATGAGGTCTTCTGTTGTACAAACTGATGCAAAGAAGGTATTGAGGGCATTACTCATTTGTACTTCGTCTTTGTGTAATCTCCATTTTCATCGACTACTGGTCCAACAGTTGAAGTAACTACTTTCTTCTTTCTGATATAACTATAGGTTTCTTTCGGGATTGTTTTACTTTGATTCGCAACATGTAACTCCAGGGCCTTTTTACTTTGCTTAGTTTCCGTTTTGGCTTTGCATTATACGTCTACAAATTTCACCCGTTATTCGTCATTTTGTAAGGATTTAAATTTATCATTAGCAAACTTTTTAGTAAGCAGACATTCTGAAATCTCTATTCCACCATTTGGGCTTATTATTATGGACTTTACGTTGTATTTTTGCTGGTATGCAGTCTTGTACTGTTTTTAGGTAAGTGTTTGCAAATAATTCCCAAGATGTATTTATGTCGATATTGTTAATTAGAAGGCTCCAGTCAGTTTCTTTAAACATTGATCTAAGTTTACGAAAGTTTGCTTTCTTGAAATTGGGGACTTTCTCGATGCTGCTATTTGGTTCGCTACTAGTAAACTTTAAACTGAAAGTTATTTTAAGATGGTCGCTGTTACTGAATTCATCACCGACATTCAAATTCTCTATCAATTCTTCTTTTGTTGAAAGTACAAGGTCAAGGATGTTATTTCCACGGGTTGGAGATCTAACAAATTG
Source organism: Paralithodes platypus (assembly GCA_032716605.1). Classification (NCBI taxonomy): domain Eukaryota; kingdom Metazoa; phylum Arthropoda; class Malacostraca; order Decapoda; family Lithodidae; genus Paralithodes; species Paralithodes platypus. The sequence goes on along the minus strand of CM064579.1, from coordinate 1,930,727 downwards.
ATATAGCGAACTCTCTTGCAAGTTTGCATACAGGTCTTGTCCAGAATGTGAAGTAATACAATCTCCCCACTTGGTCACAGGTAAATTGAAGTCGCCATAAATTATGGTATCTTGCGAGTTACTTACGTCAGCAATTTGCTCATAATTTTTTTCAGTCAGTTTGTAATGATTGAGCTGGAGGTCTGTATATTAATGCAAAGTATTAGTTTTGTACGTTTATTATTCTTTATTAGCACAAAGGATGTGTCGACGTTCACAATTTGAGGTTTTGACAAGAGGGTCAGGTTAAGACTATCTTTGATAAAAAAGTAAAACGCCACTTCCATTTTTATTTATTCGGCTTTTCTCAAACATTACATAACCGGGAAGTGAATACTCTGCTAAAAAGTCTCTGTCTTCTGTATTGAGCTAAGATTCAGTTATGTCAATAACATCATAATTTTCAGATTTAGTTCCTCTAAATCTGAAAATGTATTGTGTATGCTACGAGCATTTGCATGGAAAACCTTTAAAGTTTTAGATTTGGAATTCACGGAACGCTCATTATTCAAATTCTGGGTTCTGGTCAGATCTACATTTATGTACCTGTCTGCCCTCGGTCCTCTATCCTCATCCCTGGTTGTCCTCGGTCCTTGGTGTCCTCGATCATCGTCCCTGGTGGTCCTCGGTCTTCGCTGTCCTCGATCATCGTCTCTAGTGGTTCTCGGTCCTCGCTGTCCTCGATCGTCGTCCCTGGTAGTCCTCAGTACTCGATCATTGTCCCTGGTGATCCACGGTCCTCGATCATCATTCCTGGTGGTCCTTGGTCTCGCTGTCTTCGTCCCTGGTGGTCCATGGTTGGCTCTGCTTCTTTTCCGGAAAATCATTTACTGCGTCGTGAAGCAGGCGGCCAAATCTTGCTGCTCCCACCTGGTTCAGATGGACTCCATCCGCTACAAACAGATGATCTTCATGGTAGAAGTCATTCCAGGTATTGATGAATCCAACATTTTCCTCCCTGCAGAGGTCAGCCAGACGACGATTTACACTAGTGGCTATGTTGAAGAATCAGCTCTTCACACCGATCCTGGGAACGATCCCTGATATGATAACTCTGCGTGACTTTTCCTTATATGTCTGAATCAGCTTTCGGTAATTCAGCATGAGGTCCTCCAATCGGGTCCGCTGCACGTCATTAGATCCGACATAAATGACGTACATTGTGCGTGAGGGGGCTAACTTCAAAACTTCGTTGACTGCATCTGCAACATCGTCCACACCACCACCTGGGATACAGAAGTGCTTCCTGGTCTTGAATGCCCTGGCGCAGAACTCCGTAAGTTGTCCACAAACCATGGATCTCCTACGAGCCGAATTTCTTCTATGATGACGCGCGATCTCAACGGTCGTGAATTACCATCATCGCGCGCAAATCGCCAGTGTCGCCAGTGTGATGCAGGGTCTCACGGGACGTCACAGAGTGAGGGTGACTGCAACAATGTCATATTCTAAATCAGGATAATACATTTTGGGCGCAATGTGTTATTTTTCTTTGGGCATTTATAGTGGCCGATTCAATAATTTGTGTGTGCTTAGGACTAAATTGTATCATAAACTAATAGATGATTACATTTACAGAGGAAGAGACGAATAATAGTGTCACAAAATATATAACTTTATACAATCCTTGAAATATCTTAAATATCGTGTTAATATTATAAACTAAATATTTGAAAGTTTTGCTGCTACAAGCAAATAAAACACAAATATATAATTACCAGACACTCCCAGCATTTTGCATTGCCCAGAAAGACCTGCTATTGAATTTTGATATGCAAAAGACGAATTCAAGAATAGTATCTCATAAGCTCCGTAGGTTGATCTTACTACCAATTTAAGTATTTAGTTCCTGATAATTAGTGGCTCAGCAGGAATTATAGTTAAATTTAGTTAAATGAACGAAGGAAATGGAAGTAGGGACGGAGCACGGGCAGGAGGGAGTGGTTGAAGTAGGTATAATCTTATTTCCCGCCTATTATGTCTGATAATATATCTCTTGAACTTACTTGAACCAATATTCATTATGTACTTGTCATATACTTCGTCATGATAACAGATCAATATGATAGGATTGTCTAAGTAAATTTTGCTCGAATTAGTTCTCACGATAACAGGTTTGTATACTGATATAAAGGAATACATGGTATCGCGGACGCCAATGACATACCACTAGTGGGCGTGGCTACTGTAATGTGGAAACAACATCAGCGCTGAATGCCGAGTATTATTCAAGCTGTGATTCAAGATTGCCAGTGTTGAATGATAGTGTATATGAGGCTTAACACTCAACGAGCGGCCTAGGCAGTATATTTGACCGTGCCGCCCAGTGTTTTTTTTTTACCATATATGGGGTTGTTTCCATGCTCTTTGTCATGCATAAATAAGAGCCAGAGCGTAATACAAGTATGTATCCCTGAAAGGGCGTAGATTGAGCTTTCCAATGACACCCTAACCATCCTTCTACGATCACTGGTTGTCTTCCAACGATCGTGCAACCGAAGGGCAAAATCGCTAAAATACGGTCATTTTGTTACATATTTACGTGTGTAGCGATTGAGAGAGGGTGGAGTAGAGTGGAGTACATGTTAGTGGGCCCATGACGGTCGTGGCGAGCGATCATGAGGTAACCTATGCTCCTCCACCGCTCGGCTCTCTCTCAGAACCAATATTGCGCTAAAATTGCACACAGACTTAAGTCGGGCCCCGCCACATAGTCCAGGATTTTAGATACAGACTTAATTCGGGCCCCGATAGACAAGGGTTAAGAGGTAGTACACTAGTGGACAGTATTATCATACCAATAATACACTACTAAGAGGTAGTACACTCGTGGACAGTATTATCATACCAATAATACACTACTAAGAGGTAGTACACTTGTGGACAATATTATCATACCAATAATACACTACTAAGAGGTAGTACACTCGTGGACAGTATTATCACACCAATAATACAATGGCAAACTATTTTTATAAACTGCCCGAGCCGCACAATTCAAATAATAGTTCAATAGAAAGCCCATTCAAAACCGGTGATATATTTGTCATTATATTATGGCAACTATTAAACTATTTAATTCAGCTTAGGAAGGAGGCTTACTAACCCTCTCCGACATATGACGCGATTTTGAGCCTATTGGGGATACTTTAAAGCCTGTGTTACCATCAGGGGTATTTAGAAACCTTTAGTTTAGTTACTTCAACCTCTGCAGTTGTCTTTGAGTTAGCTGTGGGCAGAAAACTAATTTTGGAGAGGTAATTATAAGAGTGAGAGAACACTATTTCTTATTGCTAATTTGGCAACCTCTGCGTCATAAATGCGTGAAAGAGTTAATATAAAATCTACAGACTGTTTCAATTAATCCTTTTAGCTCCTATCTATCCTTCCCAAGCTTCATAAAATCGTCTAAGGATACCTGAAGAAAAAAGAAGAAAAAAAGGTGCTTGGTGGCTGTTCATTGGTGGAAGGCAGTCTATTCGCGAGACGGGCACTAAATCTTATCGGTGGTTGGTTGTTGGCGCTACAGGCATACTGCCCCCCTTCCTCTCGCCCCGTGCCCCCCTCCCTTACGCTTCTGCGCTCAGCACACAACTGACAACACCAATCAATCACAGCCACCCACAGCCAACTACCAACCACCGATAAGATTTAGTGCCCGTCTCGCGAATAGACTGCCTTCCACCAATGAACAGCCACCAAGCACCCAGTAGCTCCACCCACCTCCCTATTCTTGATCCTCAAATTTTGTATGAATATGATGCTTTGTCCCTATTCTAATCATTACCTCTCCATTCCCTGAAGATGCAAGATGTTTACTTGTGAAACGTTGGATCCACCATGAATTTTGCTAACCTGTTGTACCTCATCTCTGAACCCCAGAGGAAAATTGTTAGAACTATTGAAAGCTGTAACAATAAAATCCTGAATGCTGAAACTGCTATTGCTTTTAACCTCGTCTGTTTAAAAGAGAATCTATTACCTGGCTATACTAACATATATATATATATATATATATATATATATATATATATATATATATATATAAATATATATATATAGAGAGAGAGAGAGAGAAAAATTAATTGTATCCAAAATTATATCTAGATAGTTATAATTGCATAAAGAAAATCATACAATAAAACTGTTGATAGGCTCAATATATTATAAGTGTAAGAAGTAACTAGTGACTCTATGCAATGAAATAGATAGCCAGGGATAGCTAGGGAAGTGCACAAGTTTTTCAGAGCAACTTATGTGTGTGTGTGTGTGTGTGTGTGTGTGTGTGTGTGTGTGTGTGTGTGTGTGTGTGTGTTTGTTGGTGACGGAGTCATGGGGGTGCGTTCAGTATGCTTGTATTCCTAAACGCGCAACCGTGATAGCTCTGCTGAACGTGATAGCTTCTGATTCAACATATCGTGATTGCGAGCAGACGGCAAACATGCAATCACTCCGCAAAGGTAAACTCTAAGCCAAAAATCCTGGACCAATTGAGCAGCACAAACGAAACTCCGAAATCCACATGTTAGGTAAAAGCAAGGCAAGCATGGAAAAGGACCTAGGAGTATTTATCCAAGACAATTTGTCCCCTGAGAAGCACATTAACCACATAGTTGGGGCAACGTATAGATTAATAACAGGTATGAGAGTAGCATTCAATTATTTCGATGAAAGTATGCTAACCCAGATAATCACATCAATGATTAGACCTAGATTGGAATATGCATCAGTGGTATGGTCCCCTCATCTAAGACAACACATCAATAAATTGGAGAAAGTGCAACGAATAGCAACCAAACTTATCCCAGAACTAAAGGACCTACTTTACCTTGAAAGACTAGACAGTCTAGGGCTTCCCACGCTAGAAGAGAGAAAACTTCGAGGAGATCTGATAACAATGTGTAGATGCATGAGAGGGTTCGAGAGACTCGAGAAGGAGAATTTTATTAAGGTGGATGATGGAAGAACCAAAGGACATACATATATAATAAGAAAGGAGAGGTACAAGTGAAATGTAAACAAGTTTAGCTTTCCTTATAGAACGATAGATAGGTGGAATAACTTAAGTGCGGAGGTTGTAGAAGCAAGAAATATCCACGACTTTAAAAGTAAACTGGATAGTCAATAGGAACTGAGGCAGGACAACACGAGCGCAGCTCAATTCCTGTAAACTACAAATAGGTGAATACACACACACACACACACACACACATACGTGATACGCACATACGTGCATACGTGAGCGTTTATGTATGCGGGCATGTGCACACTTACTGCATGTTCTTATGTTCTTATATATGTATGTATATATATGCGTATGTATGCGTATATATGTATGTTCTGTATATATATGAGTAAAATAAATGTGTACTGTATATGCACTGTAAATCACTTACTCTCATGGTTAATTTATGATAATTTGTATTTTGCACTAGCATAATTATTGTATTAATTTCTTGTTTTAATGTAAAGTACATTATACTCACCCATTGTAAACTGAGCTTACCATTTTCATATCTGTACATCTCATGTTCATCCACTAATTGTAAAATGGGTATTTTCAGCTCATGAGGCTGCCATTCTTTAATAAACCGTTTATTATTATTATTATTATACACACACACACACACACACACACACACACTAACACTCTACATCTTTGTATATATATATCAGCATAGACTCTAAATATCTATATCAACCCCCAGTAGTATTATCCTGCCTCCATATAGAGTAATTACACTAAAAACAACATTCCTTTACCAATAATCCCTGACGGACCAGCCTCATGCAATATAAACAGCTGTCCGCATATTGGCCGGGCGCACAACTGGTGCAGCCATTCACACACATTTGCATTGCTGTCCTGCTATTGTGTGTTCGTGTGTGTGTGTGTGAGGTGTTATTGTTATTTGTTGAGCTAGCTGGTTGAAGCTTGTTGTTGTTGTTGTTGTTGTTCCCTAAGCTGCCTGGCCGAACAGCCCCGAGTCCCTAAGGAAGGCCGTGGCCACGGTCGGGCTTTCCCACAGAGCTCTCAAGGAGTGTAGATTGTGTTGTTGGCATAAGTGGTTTTGTGAAATGCAGTCTTCTATGATGTGTTTAATAGTATGGGGTGCTCTGTTACAACCTGGGCAGGAGTCGACGACGGAGTCATCCAGTCTCTTCTGATAGCTCAGAAGGGCTGGATGGTGTCTGCATCTCAGCCTGGCCAGGTGGACTCTGTCTTCGCGAGGAAGGGAGGATTCAGAAGGATGGATTTCGGGAGATCGTGCCTGCAGCTGCGTGTTGTCTATGAGTGAGTGGATGAAACGACGAGAGATATGAGTGTGGATGTGCTTCTGGAAGCTGGTTTGGGGTGGGCAGGGAGGGAGAGAAGATAGTGTTTGTGTGTGATAGCGTGTGCTGGGTGTTGTTTTAATATTTCTTTGTGCCTGTGGATGTGTTGCCATGTAGTGTAGTGGGTGGTGTTGTTTCGTGGAGGCTGCTACCAGGAATTGAGTGCCTCTCATGTTCAGATGGTCTTTGACTTTGAGGACTTTGGTTTCTTGATGTACTGTAGGTGAAGTAGCTGTGCAGCCTGTGATGATGTTTAGGGTTTTATTTTGAATAGTCTGTAAGGTCTTATGATGTGTTTCAGCTAGGTTTGAAGCCCAAGCCGGGCTTGCGTATTCCATCACTGATCTTATATATTGTTTGTAAACTGTGGTGGTGGTTGCTTTGTTGTGTTATATATAATGAAATATCGGTATAGCTTAACCTTTACTTTGAGTTGAGGTACACTGGGATGTCATAGTCTCTAGACCACTGATAAATATTTGTGGACTACACCTGTTTCTGCTTATGGAAGTATGTAAGGGTACTGTCGGACAGATTGGGAGAGAGCTACCCTGATCATGACCCAGTGGATATGGGCCTTCCAAACAAATATTATCTCGCAATGCGTGGGTTCGAGCCCAATTTGGTCATGACATGAAAGTATGACAACATCATTCTTATGTTAATACATTTTCCACCTACTATATGTACTACTATCTAAAGCAAACAAAATCAATCCAGCTAGCTACAGTTGCATAAATACAAACATAGGGAGCACACAAATTCTAATGAGTGGGCTAGAGACTATGGCATCCGAGTGTATGTTGGTTAGCGCTTTTAGATCACAACTTTTTTTTTTTTTTTTTTTTTAAGAGACAATGAACGGAGGAAGGAAAAACACAGATAAACCAAAAAGGTCCTGTGCCTAAAGGCATCCTCCATTCATAAAATGTTTGTAACAACTGGATTAAAACATTTGTTGATTGTAAGTTTGTGGAAAGCAATTCGAGGGAAGTGAATTCCAAAGAGTAGTAGCTCTGGGGATAAATTAATTCTGATAAGCAGAAGTGCTGCATTGTGGAGGAGAAAGTGTAAATTCATGGGCGCTCTCAGCTGCCCTAGTTCTACGGGGAAAGATGTGGAGAGGCGGCACAATTGAAGCAAGTTCCTCGGAACAATTGCTGTGAAAATATCTGTAGAATAATGCAAGGGATGCAACGTTTCTTCGTATGGCTAATGTAGGAAGGTCCTGTGTGATTGCAGGGTTATTGATTAATCTAATAGCTTTATTTTGAATTTTGTCCAACTGCCTCAATGCAACCACTCCACTTCCACCCCACAGAGGTGAACAGTAATCCATCTGAGAGCGCACATGACTTTTATATATTACGGCCAACTGCTCGTCAGTGAAGAATTCTCGAACTCTGTACAGGAGTCCCAGTTTTTTAGAGGCATTCTTAGCAATGCTTCTAACATAATGTGTCCAGCTCAAGTTAGTAGTTAAGTACCGAGAATGTCAATACTAGGGGAAGTGGGCATATTTACATCCTTAAAAAATTA
>CM064579.1:1909073-1922713 GCA_032716605.1 Paralithodes platypus | reverse complement strand
GTCAGACCTCATATAGCAAGCTAATGATATTGTGGCTCCAGACCCTATCCACAACCCTCAACACAATCCACTATTAATATAACGAGTACCTGGTGTACCATAGCCGGTACAGTGTACCCCTATGTCAATATTGTGACCTCCATACCGGTCAGACCTCATATAGCAAGCTAATGATATTGTGGCTCCAGACCCTATCCACAACCCTCAACACAATCCACTATTAATATAACGAGTACCTGGTGTACCATAGCCGGTACAGTGTACCCCTATGTCAATATTGTGACCTCCATACCGGTCAGACCTCATAGCAAGCTAATGATATTGTGGCTCCAGACCCTATCCACAACCCTCAACACAATCCACTATTAATATAACGAGTACCTGGTGTACCATAGCCGGTACAGTGTACCCCTATGTCAATATTGTGACCTCCATACCGGTCAGACCTCATATAGCAAGCTAATGATATTGTGGCTCCAGACCCTATCCACAACCCTCAACACAATCCACTATTAATATAACGAGTACCTGGTGTACCATAGCCGGTACAGTGTACCCCTATGTCAATATTGTGACCTCCATACCGGTCAGACCTCATATAGCAAGCTAATGATATTGTGGCTCCAGACCCTATCCACAACCCTCAACACAATCCACTATTAATATAACGAGTACCTGGTGTACCATAGCCGGTACAGTGTACCCCTATGTCAATATTGTGACCTCCATACCGGTCAGACCTCATATAGCAAGCTAATGATATTGTGGCTCCAGACCCTATCCACAACCCTCAACACAATCCACTATTAATATAACGAGTACCTGGTGTACCATAGCCGGTACAGTGTACCCCTATGTCAATATTGTGACCTCCATACCGGTCAGACCTCATATAGCAAGCTAATGATATTGTGGCTCCAGACCCTATCCACAACCCTCAACACAATCCACTATTAATATAACGAGTACCTGGTGTACCATAGCCGGTACAGTGTACCCCTATGTCAATATTGTGACCTCCATACCGGTCAGACCTCATATAGCAAGCTAATGATATTGTGGCTCCAGACCCTATCCACAACCCTCAACACAATCCACTATTAATATAACGAGTACCTGGTGTACCATAGCCGGTACAGTGTACCCCTATGTCAATATTGTGACCTCCATACCGGTCAGACCTCATATAGCAAGCTAATGATATTGTGGCTCCAGACCCTATCCACAACCCTCAACACAATCCACTATTAATATAACGAGTACCTGGTGTACCATAGCCGGTACAGTGTACCCCTATGTCAATATTGTGACCTCCATACCGGTCAGACCTCATATAGCAAGCTAATGATATTGTGGCTCCAGACCCTATCCACAACCCTCAACACAATCCACTATTAATATAACGAGTACCTGGTGTACCATAGCCGGTACAGTGTACCCCTATGTCAATATTGTGACCTCCATACCGGTCAGACCTCATATAGCAAGCTAATGATATTGTGGCTCCAGACCCTATCCACAACCCTCAACACAATCCACTATTAATATAACGAGTACCTGGTGTACCATAGCCGGTACAGTGTACCCCTATGTCAATATTGTGACCTCCATACCGGTCAGACCTCATATAGCAAGCTAATGATATTGTGGCTCCAGACCCTATCCACAACCCTCAACACAATCCACTATTAATATAACGAGTACCTGGTGTACCATAGCCGGTACAGTGTACCCCTATGTCAATATTGTGACCTCCATACCGGTCAGACCTCATATAGCAAGCTAATGATATTGTGGCTCCAGACCCTATCCACAACCCTCAACACAATCCACTATTAATATAACGAGTACCTGGTGTACCATAGCCGGTACAGTGTACCCCTATGTCAATATTGTGACCTCCATACCGGTCAGACCTCATATAGCAAGCTAATGATATTGTGGCTCCAGACCCTATCCACAACCCTCAACACAATCCACTATTAATATAACGAGTACCTGGTGTACCATAGCCGGTACAGTGTACCCCTATGTCAATATTGTGACCTCCATACCGGTCAGACCTCATATAGCAAGCTAATGATATTGTGGCTCCAGACCCTATCCACAACCCTCAACACAATCCACTATTAATATAACGAGTACCTGGTGTACCATAGCCGGTACAGTGTACCCCTATGTCAATATTGTGACCTCCATACCGGTCAGACCTCATATAGCAAGCTAATGATATTGTGGCTCAAGACCCTATGGACGTTTACATTGTGTTGCCAAATATCAAACATTAACTTGTCATTATGTAGACTAGCAATGTTTTATTTACATCGTTCTTGTTTGTTCAATACAAGTTTCATTATCACCGTATTTAATTCATATTTTGGCACGTGTCAAAGATATAAACAAACAATGTATTCCATAGGTTATGAAACACGTTTTGTATTTACTAAAAATACGTTATGGACGTGTTAACAGTATGTTTGGTAATGTCATTAATGTATGTTATATTAGAACCTCTTAAAAACGTTGATATGACATTTTGTTAGAAACCATTGTAATAGTACTACACCTCTATATATTATAAGTGCCAAACGTTTTAGTAGTAGATGTCGTAGTAGTAGTTGTAGATGTGATATGTTAGTATTAATATAACAAAACGTTTAACTTTTACTCTACATATACAGTATATATAATATACACGGATTTTTGTTTGTTTTTTGTTTTTTGTAGTGAAAAAACATTCAATGATACCAAATAGACAATTTATTTACACGTGTATTATACAACCTTCCTACTTAGGTGCCTTTGTTTACGTGTTCACATCACAATAGACGTGTCTTTGATATTGCCAAAAAAAAAAAAAAAAAAAAAAATTAACGTTGCCATTATATAGACTACAGACGTTAAATTTACATTTTTCTTGTTTGTTCAATACCCGTCGCATTATCACATTATGTCATTCGTGCCAAAGAAGAAAATAATGTATCCCATAAGTTACGACACACGATTTGTAGTTACTAACTTAGAATGTTGTGACAACGTGTTTACACTATGTGAAGTTAGGTCAATAATGGTGTCATTAAAACATTATAAAAACGTCTTTAGACGTAATTTCAGAAACGTTGTGATATAACCACACCAGCATAAGTGTCAAACGTTGTACACACGTAACCTGTTTATTGGGTACGTATTACACTTTTAAAATAGGCAGCGACGGCATTAAATAAATTATATGATATAGATAAAATGGATCATTCATGTGCTTATTGGCTAACTGCATTCCATACGGCACTGTAATTGGCTGTTGCAAACCTTCGACTTAAACATAGTTTTAAGCCGTGGATTACTCTATCTCGATCTCAATCCCGTGTTCTGAATACGGAAACACCTTTGTGTTCGATCCAGGATCGAGTAATCTCAATCCCGGGTTTAAACCTGCCCCGAAATCCGAGGTTTAAACCACTGTTCTGAATTCGGGCCTAGACGTTTTATTACGAATCGCAAGGTCAAGTTGCCCGGGGTTGACATCTACCAATAACATTTTGAGAGTGCGGGATTGATCAGGAGCCGACACCCTACTGACTATGCCACGGCATATATATATATATATATATATATATATATATATATATATATATATATATATATACATATATATATATATATATATATATATATATATATACAGTATATATATATATATATATATATATATATATATTATATATATATATATATATATATATATATATACAATGTATATATAGTGGCTCTCATAGGCCCCTGTGAGTCTGTCAAACTGTGTCTCAATCAAGCTAACTGTATCTGTCTGTGTCTCTATATTATATAACTCTATAACTGTCCATATAACTCACCGACAACAGTGAGCCAGACCACACTAGACATGGGTGGTGTGGTAGAGATCTGACACTCATAGGTCCCAGCATCCCGGTGTTGGGCGTAGTGTATCTTGAGGAGCCAGTCCTCGGAGCCAAGCTTGTGGAGGGACTTGAACCGCTCATCAGAAGTGTAAGTGAACCGACCCACCGTCAACAGGTGAAGGTCCCGCCCCCGCAGCCACGATACCTGTAGAGGGTAGAAGGGGCTAAACATGAGGGGGTTAGGGAACCGCTCGTCAGAAGTGTAGGTGAACCGACCCACCGACAACATTAACACAATCATTGCAGTAATTGTCATATGACAATTGCTTGGTTGCACTGTACCATACAGGGGTTTTGGACTAAAAGTGACCATCATTCCCTGCACATTTGCATATATAAACAAGAGCTAGAACGTAATTGAATTATATATCCCTGAAAGTAGAGGAATAGACCTCTCCAATGACACCTGAATCATGTCAGTACGACCACTGGTTGTCGTGCAACAATATTGCACACGTGGGCCAAAATCGGTAAAATGAGCTTGGGTAGATTCTACGTTGCTTAGACTCGCTTGCCTACCTGTCAGCCCACATACGATGCAGATTCTCGGCGATTGTCGCGATTGTCACATAACAATTGCCGCAGTGATGTCCGTATTTTTTATATAGTATGTCCGCAGTCATCATCATCATCATCTATTGAAACCTGGTCAGCATTTTTCAGCTGTGTTATCTTTGCAACCCCTTCTGCTCACCCTTGGAAGTACCCTGCTGTGGCTCCTCTTCTGGTCCTGTCCTTCACTTCAAGGGGAAGGGTTTATTTTTGGGTCAATTATTTCATATATATTATCTTTTTAGTTTCCTCTCTAGACATCCATTAAACTTAAGCAAACATCCATTAGATCCACCTTCTAGATTAATTTGTACATTTTTCAGTAAAAAAAAAATCCCGGCCGAATGCCAGCTCTTTCAAAATTACAGGCTCATTATCGTTCGCCAGGAAAAGAATTGACACCTAAATAGCACGAAAGGTCTTAATATTGACAAAGAAATGGGGAGAAAGGTCTTAAAATCGCCAAATTAATGGGCCACACGTCTTAAAATCAGAAAACTAAAGGGGTGAAACACGAGGAAGAAGGGGGACCAGACAAACGTCCCATCTCCCCTTAAGGTGTTTATTGCTTCTGCCTGTCACGATGATACTTAACCCCTTTTGTACTGGCGACGTCTTTTTAACTTTATTCTGGCTACTATTTGACTATTTTATTCAGTTTAAAAAGGCCCTTTAGCAATAAATAGGCTTCGAACTATGTCACACAACCCTTTTTACTACCTTCTTAAACTACGCAACATCGTATATATATATAGCTAGAATATAATTAAATAGACTTCGCCGGTACAGAAATGGTTAATCCCTTGAGGATCTTGACGTGTTTGGATAGTTTATTATGACTATCATTAGACGATTGTATACAGCTTAGGAAGGATGTGTGGGAATGAAAAGGGTAAAGACTGTCTCAATTAACCCTCTGACTTCCACATACCCTTCCTAATCTAAATAGAATCGCCGGAGGGGTGGCCTGTAGCGACATTGGTAGAGCGCCTGGTTTCTAGCCGGGAGGACCGAGTTCAATTCTCGGCTGGTGGAGATGTTTGGGCAATCTACTCACACCCCTTGCCTCTGTTTCGCCTGACAGTAAAATAGGTTACACGGCAGGGTGAAAAGGGGTCTTCGGATCCTCCGGCCGTTCAACCCATAAACAAAACAAATATATAATCGGCTAATGATAGCCAAAATAAACTGGTAAAATGCGTCATGATTGTCAAAGGGTTAATGCAATAGTTGAGGAGTATATGCCGGCATTTACCATTATCATCATCATCATCATTCAGGTTGGGGGCTGGGGGCTGGTCCTATCCAGAGTGAGGTTTGGCATCCTCTACCCAACCTTAGACTTCTCTGTCTGCCTCTTTTACTGTCTTACTTTTCCTTCTGGGGGCAGGAAGCTAGGAATCATCCTCCCCTTGTAAATGTCACCTACTAGACGAGGAAGAGAAAGGAGCAAGGGAAGCCGAAAGTGGTCGGAAAGTGGTCCCGAACCCTAAGAATTGGAGCTTTAAATGTTGATTCTGTTCGGGCTCTGACTCGAGTTAGCCACCCACAGCTATGGGGGTATGTGCCAGAGTACAGTACATTGCATACATAAATACATACATACATACATACGACTTACGTCAAACGGTACTGACGCCTTAAAATCCAAGAATCTCATTCTTCCTATGTTTCTGCCTGGGATCAAACCAAATCTGTTCTTCGACTTGCCAAGCACTCTTTCATCAATAGTAAATGCACTGAACTATCCAACTCTAGATCTTCCCAAGCTTTTTGGCATCAAGCCAAAAACCTCTCCAACAATTTTTCTTCCTCGTCTTTCCCTCCCATTTTCCACTCTGATGGCACAACCATCACTTCTTCTCTTCCTCTGACAAATCTTAACTCTGCGCTCAAACTTTTGTGAGAAACTCCACCTTGGATGATTCCGGTGCTATTCCTCCCTCTCCACCCCCTCTCTCCTACTTATGCCTAATATCCTAATCTCTTCTAAAGATGTATTCTCTACCATCTCTGGGCTTAATACTAAGAAGGCGTACGGTCCGGACGGTGCTCCTCCTGTTGTACTAAAAAACGGTGCTTCCGTGCTGACTCCCTGCCAAGACAAACTCTTTCGTCTCTGTCTCTCCTTTAACATCTTCCCTTCTTGCTGGAAGTTTGCTCTCATTCAACCTGTCCCAAAGAAGGGTGACCGCTCTCAACCCTCCAATTATCGTCCAATTGCTCTCATCTCTTGTAACTCTATAGTTTTTGAAACTATTCTTGCTTCCAAATTTCTTAAGCATTTCTCTTCTCATAATCTACTCTCAGATCGCCAGTATGGTGTCCTTAACCCTCCTCTAGCGGGTGCTCTGTGGCCGTTTTGGGCCTTTCTGGGCCGTTCTGACTGCTATATCAACCATCAGTATGAAAGGAACTGTATTGCGCCGAAAACTAGGTGGAAATCGCTACACAATGACGCCACATACAGCTACGTAGCACAGCTTCTTGCTCTGTACAGGGGCACAGTGTATCCTTGTATTGAGTGTTGTTCACATGTGTGGGGACGATCCTCTCACACTGCACTCCTAGACAAAGTAGAAAGGAAGGCGTTCCGTATCATTAACTCCCGTCAACTCACCAACTCCCTGCAATCTTCTCTCTCATCGCCGCAATGTTGCATCTCTCTCGCTATTCTATCGCTACTACAATAATCAGTGTTCCTCAGAGCTTTCGCAGTGTATACCACCTCCTCTACGTAGGGTACGTAGTACCCGTCTTGCAACACAATCCCATCCCTACTCTGTGCAACTCTCCAACCCAAGGGTGAAACGCTATTCTCAGTCTTTCTTCGATTCAACTGCTGAGCTCTGGAACTCTCCCAGAATCAGTCTTTCCCTCTTCCTATGACTTAGATTGTTTCAAACTCTGTGTGTCCAGGCATTTTGGCTCAAGCGTCCCTTGATTTTGGCCCTGTCACTCTTTCAACTATGGGGGAGGCACTCGATACAGGTAGTTCTGCCTTTTGTGTCCCTCACTCAAATAGAAAAAAAAGAAAAACTGAAAATACATACATACATACATACACACATACATACATACATACATACGAACATACAACATCTACCTACACACACATAGCCTTGCCTGTACTCACCGTCTTGCCCCCGAGATATTTGATGCGACAGTTTAGGAGTGCCGTTTTACCGAGCTGCACCGTTATGTTGCACGAGTGGGCGTCATCAAACGTAGGGCCGCTGAGGGGAATGTATTTCCACGCCACCTCCTTCTGCGTCTCCTCCAGGGCCTTGATGATCTCAGCCTCCGTACCTCCGTCAACTGTAGAAGGAGGATTATACGAGTTAAGGGGAGATTTGTTTTTATTTGTTCATTTATATATTTATTCATGATTTTTGTTAGTTTCTTTGTAAGACCTCCATTAAGCTTAACACATACCCCCAAGACCCCCCTTCGAGATAAAAAATCGACACCTAAATGTCACAAAACGTCTTAAAGTTGCCAAACTAATGGGGCGAGCTTCTTAAAATCTATACACTAATGGGGCTAAAGTATGACTGAGAAGGGGGGCCAGAATGATTTAAAAAAATTAATAAATACATACATATAAAAAAAAAAAAAAACATCTCCATATTATATAGTTTTTAGCTAGGTTGATATATGAAGATAGCTACCGCAATAGAGATAATGGACATAGTTAAAGGTGTGGCTCCTCAGAGAAATATACCTCCCTGCCTTCGATATCTCCTCCATGGTTTCGATTATCTCTTTTGAATATAGTCTTTCCAGTACCTATGCCGTGAATATAGCACCACATGAGGAAGAGCATTTATTGACAACGTTTCGCAGATAGCTTCTTCAGGTCAAAGAAAGAAACAGCGTAGGTGCAACATTTATGGTTAAAAACACATGTGCAGATATGGTCCCAGGTTTATTCAACGTTTCGCCTTCTACGGCTTCTTCAGGAATACAACATAATATGGAAGTACAGTCAACTTATATATAGTCCAAGCTCTGAGAAAACAACTAAACAAAATTAAATCATTGGTGTAGCAATATGAAATGAAATTAAATAAAATACCGCATGAACAATATGGGAAAGAGTCACCTAGCCTGGTTGTATGTTCGTTAACATTATAGCTAAAGAAAAGAAGCCATGGTGTCGTTTAAAACAATATGAGCCGATTCAAAACATCTCCGTTTACGTGTGTCATTTTCGTATTTTACTAGCTTAGCTTCGTCATAGTTTATACCGTGCCCCGTGTCTAACCTATGTATTACCATCGCATTGCTCAATCTAAATTTCTCCATATCCGTTTTGTGTTTTTTGTATCCTTCTTTAGACCTCGGTATGTTTCGCCAATATATAAGTTGACTGTACTTCCATATATGTTGTATTCCTGTAGAAGGCGAAACGTTGAATAAACCTGGGACCATATCAGCACATATGGTTTAACCATTCTGCAGGTCACTGAAGAAGCTATCTGCAAAACGTTGTCAATAAAATGCTTCTTCTCATATGGTGTGTATATTCATTCTGACAACTTTTTAAAGTAATTTCAACATACTGATGTTTTCAGCTACACTTAGACGATTATATGAAGCTTGTTAAAAGGGTTAGTTGATATAGTTTGAAGTCTTTTCTTGGGTAGATGTCCTTCCATAACTGAAGGAAATCGTTTGATAATTTGATTGATAGACGTCTACCCAAAGCTGAATACAATCGCTTGAAAGTTTCATGGGTAGACGTCTTTCCTAAGCTGAATAACATCGATCTATACTTGCCAGAATACAATGCAAATGGCACGACTGGTAATGAATGAGATAGAGAAGATGATTTAGCTTATAGTGAGGAAAAGGTGAATTATTGTGTAGTTTATTCTTTTATAAGCAGGCGATAAATTAGGTTGTTACCATCTTGTTTACTACGATATTTAATACGTTTTTATAGCCAAATACGTGTTGAATACTACTACCATGCAATACGTGTTGAATACTACTATCATGCAATACGTGTTGAATACTACTACCATGCAATACGTGTTGAATACTACTACCATGCAATACGTGTTGAATACTACCATGCAATACGTGTTGAATACTACTACCATCAATACGTGTTGAATACTACTACCATGCAATACGTGTTGAATACTACTATCATGCAATACGTGTTGAATACTACTACCATGCAATACGTGTTGAATACTACTACCATGCAATACGTGTTGAATACTACTACCATGCAATACGTGTTGAATACTACTACCATGCAATACGTGTTGAATACTACTACCATGCAATACGTGTTGAATACTACTACCATGCAATAAATGTTGAATACTACCATGCAATACGTGTTGAACACTACTACCATGCAATACGTGTTGAATACTACTACCATGCAATACGTGTTGAATACTACTACCATGCAATACGTGTTGAATACTACTATCATGCAATACGTGTTGAATACTACTACCATGCAATACGTGTTGAATACTACTACCATGCAATACGTGTTGAATACTACTATCATGCAATACGTGTTGAATACTACTACCATGCAATACGTGTTGAATACTACTACCATGCAATACGTGTTGAATACTACTATCATGCAATACGTGTTGAATACTACTACCATGCAATACGTGTTGAATACTACTACCATGCAATACGTGTTGAATACTACTATCATGCAATACGTGTTGAATACTACTACCATGCAATACGTGTTGAATACTACTACCATGCAATACGTGTTGAATACTACTACCATGCAATACGTGTTGAATACTACTACCATGCAATACGTGTTGAATACTACTACCATGCAATACGTGTTGCATTACCATGCAATACTATGATGCTGATATATTAGTTTCTAATTTATGCATTAGTTATCGAAACATGTGTTGCATAGACAGTAGAATTTCCGCCAACTAAATTAAACAAATCGTGTATAGTCATAAAGATGCAATATATAAGAGAGGCTGCATAGCCACCTGGTATTTGCATTTTGGAGGTTCGTCTAATCACTGTCTGGGGGCTCAAAATGTATCGTAATTTATGTCCGCGACTGTACATCTCCTCTAAGTGTAGAGCTCCATTGTTCACATCTGGGAGTTTTGTAGCTTGTGTCACGTCAACACATTTGACCACTATTAAGTAAACACATTAACCCCTTCTGAACCGGTGAACGTCTTATATTATATTATAGCTATATTTAGACGATTGTGTTCACTTTAAGAAGGATCTGTGGTAGTAAAACTGGTGAAGTGAGATAGTTTGAAGCCTGTTAATTGCTGAAAGTATACTTTTAAACTGAATAACATCGTCTATTATGAGCCAGAATACAGTTAAAAAGACGTCGCCCGGAAGACCCTCCTTCGCGATTAATTTGTACATTTTTCGGTAGTAAAATGACCCAGCCGAAAGCCGATTCCTCCTAAATTGCAGGCTCGCTATCGCTCGCCAGGGATATATCAACAAATAAATGGCACGAGAGATCTTAAAATTGTCAAATAAATGGGGCGAACATCTTAAAATTTCAAAACTAACTAGGCTAAACTAAGCATGAGGGATAAGTGGCTCCATACCCGCCCCTTCCTCCTTAGATTAATTGACTTGTGAAGGTCATCGGTAAATGACAAGTCGCTCTGACCAGGTTCTGTAGGGAACACTTTCACTTAACCCTTACTGTACCAGAGGGTATTACTATAAATGTCCAGTAACAGGCCAAAATGGCTTCAGAGTAAGAGAGAACACACCCTCTCACCCCGAAACTTAGAAGAGTACTGACCCAGCTAGCCTGTGGGAGCTTAGATCCAAGCTGTAAAGTGTTGCCAATGTCTCAGAGTAGTGCGTACAAGTCATGGTACCAGGTTCGCTCGATATGGGTAGACCGCATATTACTGACGGACATCCTCCGTCGCTGGTACTGACGAGTGACTTTTGTACTGACGGCAAACATCCATCGCTGGTACAGTAAGGATTAAGAGTTTTTTGTTTCTGGACCCCATTCTTCCACATGTCTAGCCCAGTTAGTTTTTGAGTGTTATGACGTTCACCACTTTAGTATGGTGATTTTAAGATCTTTCGACCCATATCTGTCAATATTAACCCTTAAAAAGCGGCTCACCACTTAAGTCGTATTTAATAAAGCTGGACTATGTGGCGGCGCTCGACATAGGTCGAGTGGCAATTTCAGCACGTAATGTTGCTGAGAGAGAGAGACAAGTGGTGGCAGGAGACTAGCGTGCGTATGACTGCTCCAGACCACCGCGGCGAACCTACTGACACGTATCTCAGCTCCCTCCTCCCTCTCTCACTCGCTACATACTCAATTATATGGGGAAAGTACCGAATTACCTGCTTTTTGCACTCGCGTTGCACGGTTATTGCAAGAAAACTATACATCATACAAGGATCGTTATGGTGTCATTCGAAAGCTCTGTTCATGCCCTTTCAGGGATAGATACTTGTTTTACGTTCTGGGTCTTATTTAGGCATGAAAATGATCACGTAAACAGCCCTATTTTGGCTAAAAACACCCCGCTGGGCGGTACACATAAATAAACCGCATAGGCCGCTAAAGAAGGGTTAAGATCATTCTTGATATTCAGGTGTCGATTTATTCCTGGTGAGCGATAGCGGGCCAATAAATCCGGAGGAACAGGCTTTCGGCCAGAACAAGTTTCTACCGAGAAATATACAAATTATCTCGGAAGGGGGAGTTTGGGGGTATTATTGTAAGCCTGATGGAGGTCTGGGGAGCAAACTACCCCCCCACCTCAACCCCTACCACCACCACCATTAAGGTTAATTGATCTAGGGCCTGATACCCAGACTATTTACAAAGTCTTAACTCCCTTTGATCGTCGTATTTCAATTTGTCTTGGCTGTATGGGTCAAAATAATGCCTTTATTGTTTAAACAATAGCTTTCCTGAAGATAAGTGAGCAGCAGGGAATAATTATGACGACTTATCTCCCTTTGGTCGTCGCATCTTAAGCACATTTCAATTTTTGGTCTGGCTGTATGAGTTAGAATAATATCTTCAAGGCTTAAGGGGAGACGGGTCTATTTATTTGATCATTTATTTTGCTTTTTATTGTTTATTTTTAGTTTCCTCCCTTGACCTCTATCAAGCTTAAGAAAACATCCCCCCCAAGACCCTCCTTCAAGACAAATGTGTACATTTTTCGACCGAAACATTTCCCCTTCTTAAATTACACCTAAATAACACGGAATGTTTAAATACTGACATGGCAATGGGGTGAAAAGTCTTTAAGTCGCCAAAGTAAGGGGCCAAACGTCTTAACATTTAACAAATAATGGGGCTAAACAATAAAACATTAGGTTACCTGAAGATAGCGTGAGCAGCAGTAACAACAGAAGACCACTTGAACTATAGACACTGGTAGCCATCACGTTCACTAGCAAGGCCTGCAACGATAGAGAGATAGTGGTGTTATGTTAAGCTGTACAGTACATAATATAGTACATAATATAGTACATAATATAGTACATAATATAGTACATAATATAGTACATAATATAGTACATAATATAGTACATAATATAGTACATAATATAGTACATAATATAGTACATAATATAGTACATAATATAGTACATAATATAGTACATAATATAGTACATAATATAGTACATAATATAGTACATAATATAGTACATAATATAGTACATAATATAGTACATAATATAGTACATAATATAGTACATAATATACTACATAATATAGTACATAATATAGTACATAATATACTACATAATATAGTACATAATATAGTACATAATATAGTACATAATATAGTACATAATATAGTACATAATATACTACATAATATAGTACATAATATAGTACATAATATACTACATAATATAGTACATAATATAGTACATAATATAGTACATAATATAGTACATAATATAGTACATAATATACTACATAATATAGTACATAATATAGTACATAATATACTACATAATATAGTACATAATATAGTACATAATATACTACATAATATAGTACATAATATAGTACATAATATACTACATAATATAGTACATAATATAGTACATAATATAGTACATAATATAGTACATAATATAGTACATAATATA
>CM064579.1:1834073-1904073 GCA_032716605.1 Paralithodes platypus | reverse complement strand
CGAGTGCCCCCACAGAACCCTCCCAGCTTACCACTAATAATGCCCAGGTGACCGAAGCCACTCAAAGGCGGGGAGCTGAGGAGGGTGCGGAAACGCCCAGGAAACAAAAGCCCCACCCAAGGCCCTGTGCCCCTCAGCAATTATAAAGGGAAAGTTGAGGGGCAAAGGAAAAATGTGACGCTTTGGCTCCCAATCTGCCAGGGTTGGCAGTAGGGAGGTCAATCCACGGAAAAGACGCCGTCACTTGAGATCTAGAAAATATATAAGTAAATGGAACAGTCAGAGTAAGCTATGGGTATGGCAGAGAACGCTCAACTCTCATTCTGATAGACCAGCCCATCACCAGTGTATTGTGGCTATCATTAGACGATTGTATTAAGTTTGAAAGGTATGGTTGTCTATCTGGCTTTTGTTTTTTCCGAGTATGATAATTTTGTCCTGTATACGTTAGGGAGAGAGAGCGAGAGAAAGAGAGAGAGAGAGAGAGTGTGTGAGTGTGAGGTAGATAGATAATTACATAGATAGATAGATAGATAGATAAACAGACACATAAATAGATTTATTTATAAGTTTATTTGTTTTCCTTTTAAGTAGGTATGCCGGGAATGACCCAAACCAATGAAGGTGAACACTATTTAATCACACAACAGAATGAGCGAAGACACATTATATTCTTTGAGGATAGTGAGGTTTATCATTTAGAGAGCTTGTCAGCATTATAATGACTTACTGAGAGGGTTTGAGAGATGTTTCGTTAAGGGGAGATGGGTCGTTTTTCTAGACCCCTTCTCCCTCATGCTTAGCCCCATTAGTTTTCAGACTTTAAGATGTTTCCCCCTTTTTTATGTCGATTTAAAGACCTTTCACCCAATTTCTTTGTCAATATTTAGACCATTCGTCCTATTTAGCTGTAGATTTTATTGTTCCCTGGTGAACGATAGTGAGCCTGTAATTTTGGAAGAACCGGGCTTTGGCCGGGGCATTTTTGTTTTACCGAAAAATTAACAAATTAGTCTAGAAGGGGGATTTAATGATTTTGTTTCCAGTTTGATGGAGGTCTAGGAAGGAAACTCAAAAGAGAAAAAAATATATATATACCGGTATATACTGTATACCGGTATATATATTATATACTATATATATATATATATACAGAGCGATCGCAAAACATTTCCCCATAGGTAATTCCTGTGTATTTCCAAGAGAGAGCTGAATGATCTAGTGTTATATATTTCACTCGAACACCAAACACCTCCCAAAGAAATTAATGAAAGCAATCATGTGATCCACCGGGATTTGAACCTGGGTTATCATATACAGATGCAGATTAAATATATAGGAATGCAGATCAAATAATATAGGAATACCCTATGGACAATACACAGGAATTCCCTATAGGGAAATGTTTTGCGACTGTTCTGTATATAAATATATATATATATATATATATATATATATATATATATATATATATATATATATATAATTATATATATATATATATATTTATATATATATTTAAATATATATATATATATATACTGTCTATATATATATATAGTAGCATCGAGAAAGTATCTATTTTTTAGAAAGCAAACTTCCGTAAACTTAGAGCCATGTTTAAAGAAACTGACTGGAGCAACCACTTACCTAAAAGCAGTGTAACACTGCATACCATAGACAATACGGCGTACAGGCCATAATGATAAGCCCAAATGGTGGAATAAAGAAAGTTCAGACTGTTTGCTTGCTAAAAAGAGTGTTAAGGATATATTAAAATCCTCACAAAGTGACGAGTGAAACCTGAAGAACTATGACGCAAAGCCAAAACGTTAATTAAGCAAAGTAAAAAGACCCTGGAGTTACATGTTGCAAATCAAAGTAAAACAAACCTGAACGAATAATATAGTTATATCAGAAAGAATAAAGTAGTTATTTCAACTGTTGGACCGCTAGTTGATGAAAATGGAGAATACACCAAAGATGAAGTACACATGAGTAATGCCCTCAATACCTTCTTTGCATCAGTTTTTACAACAGAAGACCTCACTGTTATCCCTACAGCATCGCCGATTCAAATTGATAATTCTGATGCTCTAAGCAATATCACCATTACAGAGAGAGAAATATTGAAATGTTTAATTAAAATCAAGGTAAATAAAACGCCTGGACCTGATACAATCTCACCTAGAGTTCTAAAGGAAGCTAAGGATGAGCTCTCGAGACCACTGACATTGCTATTCAATAAATCCTTGCAGTCTGGAACTATGCCTGATCAGTGGAAGCTAGCCAACGTAACACCGATATTAAACAAAGGCAGCAAATCCCTACCCAGTAACTATCGTCCAATTAACTTAACCTCAGTTGTATGTAAAATGCTAGACATACTCATAAGAGACAGACTCGTAAATCACTTAGAAGAACATAACATACTTAAAGATACTCAACACGGCTGGCTTTCGTAACAAACGTTCCTGCTTAACAAGCCTCCTAGAATTCTTCCACAACATCCTCAAACTCTATGATGTGAGTAAAGCTGTAGATATTATATACCTTGATTTTCAAAAGGCCTTTGACAAAGTTCCCAACAAACGTTTACTGCTAAAATCAAAAGCGCATGACATACACGAAGGTGTGTGGAACGGGATAGAACATTGGCTCAGCAACAGAAAGCAAAGAGTAGTCATAAATGGTAAGGCATCTAAATGGACCAATGTAAGTATGGGGTACCCCAGGGATCGGTAGTTATACCAATTCTCCTTCTAATTTACATCAACGACATAGATGATGGTCTCACCTGTATAATCTCAAAGTTTGCTGACCATACACAAATTGCAAATAGCGTACTCTTTAAAGAACAAGTTGACGATATGCAACACAATCTAGATAAATTGTCATGGGCCCAAATTTGGCAAATGAGTTTCAATGAGGATAAATGTAAAGTACTACATATCGGATACCGAAATGAAAAAGCAAACTATTTGATGAATAGCACTCAGCTTAAGATTGTAGACAGAGAAACCGATCTTGGGGTAACAATATCAAGTAACCTAAAACCGAGTCAACAATGTTCAGAAGTTGTTAAGATGGCAAACACAATAATTGGCTTTAGAGGCAGGTCATATGAGCATAAATCCAAAGAAGTTATCCTAACTCTTTACAATTCCTTAGTCCACCCTCTTTTGGAATACTGCGTTCAATCCTGGTGACCTAATTACCAAAAAGATATAGACAAGCTAGAACGAGTTCAACGTAGAGTTACCAAAATTATACCTAGCCTAAAGAACACTCCATACGAGATAATTACATCTTTTTCATTTAACCCAGAGCAGATTAAGAGGGGACATAATTCAAATGTTCAGAAGTCATCAAATGCATCACAATATGAACTGTAGTAAGTACCTCTCTATCGACCAATCTAATTGCACACGGGGAAACGGTTGCAAATTTATTGGTAAATCTTTTGTCTCACACGAATCTAAGAATTTCTTCTTCAATCGAGTTGTCAACTTGTGGAATTGGCTTCCCCGATACGTTATAGAGTGCAGCACCGTTGATTTATTTAAACTTCGCCTAGACAAATATCTTGCATCAAACCCGCGACTGACTGTGTTTGTAAATTAACAACTATATTATATTTCCCCCTCAAATTCATCAAGGATTATTGCGTATATATATTGCTAAGACCAAAACATTACTCTATTTTTCCCAGATATACGCAAGATCACTTATAACTGGGTTACGTTACTATCCCATCTGCCCCCTACTGAATTCCTAATCCTGCCACGGACATTAAATCCAGGGCAGTAGTTCCCTTTCCAATGTTCCCTTACCCACTCTAAACCACTGTTTGGAAACTTGATCCTCAGTATTTTGGAGGACAAGCTGCCTAGAGGGGTCACTAGACCTGTTGTTGCTTGATTTCCTGTGTACTCCTTTGTAGTCTCTCTCTCTCTCTCTCTCTCTCTCTCTCTCTCTCTCTCTCTCTCTCTCTCTCTCTCTCTCTCTCTCTCGCACACACACACACAGTATAGCGTTATTAAGCTCTATCATGCAGGGGTAAGAATAGGATTCGCTTCCCGTGTTGGTCGCCATGGCATTACCCAAACATTGTATACCTCCTACGATGTTCTTTGTTTGTTGTTGTTGTTGTTGTTAGTGGTGGTGGTGGTGTTGTTGTTGTTGTTGTTAGTGGTGGTGTTGTTGTTGTTGTTGTTGGTGGTGGTGGTGGTTAGGGTGGTGATGCTTGTTTTGTAGTTGTTGTTTTTGTTGTTGGTGGTGGTGCTTGTGGTGTTGTGGGTGTTGTTGTTCCTGTTGTTGTTGTTGGTGGTGGTGGTTTGTTATTGTTGTTTTGTTGGTGGTGGTGGTGGTGTTGGTGGTGGTGGTGTTGTTGGTGTTGGTGGTGGTGGTGGTGGTGGTGCTGTTTTTGCGTTTTATTGTTTTTGTTGTGTGTTATATTGAGTGCAGTTACATTGTTTGTTTTATATTCCAACTACTCCCTTTCGGCATAGACTGAGAGCATGTACACTCGGATGCCATAGTCTCCAGCCCACTCATAAATATTCGTGGACTTCACCCATTTATAATTATGGTAGTTTATCTCTGGAAACAAATTTATGAATAATATTTTCTATACATCAACTACAGAACTATATATACTATTTATTGATAAGCAAGTTCTAACCAAAAATCAATCCTGATAGTTATAATTGCATAAAGAAAAACATAGGGGGTCCACGAATTCTTATGAGTGGGCTAGAGACTATGGCATCCGACTGTACATTCAACCATTATGATTGGTGAAGCCTGTGAGGTCTCACTTCAGTGTAGGGAGTGAGACACATGAAGACCTTTTAGCTGCAACCAGCCCCTGCCATCTTGCCTTCGCAGGATGCATGGGGTTTAGTTGTTCACTCACAGCTCGAAACAGCCCCATCTCTGAAGCTGCCTCACTCCAGTGTTTCACTGTCTCACCTCCTAGACTCAGACCCTCACTCTCAGAATGCCACCTATTGAGCAATGAACTCACTAGGCATTACCCCCTCTTAGCATATTTTGAATATAGGACTATTCATACAGTGCTATTGAATCAGGGTACAATAAGGGTATTTATTTAGCGATTCGGTGGGCTTTGTGGTAATGCACTGAGACTAGGTACAGCACAAATTCCATACCAATACTATCTTCCCATTTGACGTATAGGGATTTGAACCCGGGTCTATTGGATTAGCAGTCTAGTGGCAAGACCACTCCACCACACCTCCCCTAAATACGGTGTGTGTGTGTATGTTTTCAATTTGGTATACGAATCATAGGTAGACTGCTCTTTACCACATTATTCATCTCCGTACCATTACTGTTTGTAGCTTCTCCACCTCCGACATCTATGACGCGATCGCGTCATATGGCGGTATGCCCAAGAGTATCACATGATGCGATCGCGTCATTAGTGAAACAGCTCAATAGGTAAGTTATATGACGCATTTGCGTCATGAGCTCAGTAAGTTAGGTAAGTTAGATCAGAATCTGTCGGTTGATGGCAATCCCAAATACCTCCGACTTCTACCGGTACCTCAGTGTCAGAGAAAGTGTTTTGAGGGAAATACCGGGCGCTCCGCCACCCCATCAGTAAGTTAACAACTTATGTCTGGGGGGGTTAAAATAGGGTGGACCATTTCCTTGAACCAATTATAATGATAATATCCACACTTGGAACCCTACTTTACCGGCGGCGTTAATAGGGTGGACCATTTCCTTGAACCAATTATAATGATAATATCCACACTTGGAACCCTACTTTACCGGCGGCGTTAATATAATTGGAATCTAGCTATATTTAGACGATTTTGTGCAGTTCAGGAAGGATCTATGATAGTAAGAAGGATTGAGTTTGAACCCTCTTAATTTTGTTTTCTATGTGATTGAGGGAGGCAAAAGGCAGAACTGCCCGCAGCGAGTGCCTCCCCCAGAGTTGAAAGAGTGACAGGGCCAAAATCAAGGGACGTTCGAGCCAAAATGCCAGGACACACGGAGCTTGAAGCAATTTAAGTCATAGGAAGAGGAAAAGACTGATTCTGGGAAAGAGTTCCAGAGGTCAGCAGTTGAATAGAAGAAAGTTTAGGAGTAACATTTCACTCTTGGGTTGGAGAGCTGCACAGAGTAGGGGTGGGATTGTGTCTCAAGACGGGTACCACGTGCCATACGTAGAAGAGGTGGTATACACTGAGAAAGCTCTGAGATACACTGACTATTATAGTAGCGATAGAATAGCGAGAGAGATGCAACATTACGGCGAAGAGAGAGAGAGAGAGATTGCAGAGAGTTGGTGAGTGGACGGGAGTTAATGATACGAAAGGCCTTCCTTTCGACTTTGTCTAGGAGACAGAAATCGTCTAATAGTAGTCAAAATACAATTAAAAGAATGTCACTGGTACTGTACGGGTTAATGTATGTGTGGGTATGTGTGTGTGTGTGTGTGTGTGTGCATATGCGAGTTGCAGTACTCGAAGTCGTGACAAACAGCAAAGTAAGTATCTACATAATGTACAAGCATGAATGCAATCTACCTGTACATGTTCCTGACTATTGTACTGTAAATGGTATTTGAGTGACTACATGTGTGTGGAGATTTGTGCGCATTGTGTGTGTGTGTGTGTGTAAGTGTAAGTGTGTGAGTTGCAATACGCGAAGTTGTGATAAAAAGCAAAGGTGAGTATCTACATAATATACAAGCATGAATGCAATCTACATGTGCATGTTCCTGACTATTATACTGTAAAACGTATTTGAGTAACTGCATGTGTGTGGAGACTTGTGCGTATTGTGTGTGTGTGTGTGTGTGTGGAGACTTGTGCGTATTGTGTGTGTGTGTGCGTGTGTGTGTGTCTATGTAGCGTGCATGTGAGTTATAAGGAAGGATTTAGCAGCGTCAGGTTAAAGCCACATTGGTCCAGGGTGATGTATTACTACATGATGAGAGAGAAAGAGAGAGATAGAGGTATAAGGATTTACAAGGTATAGCTAGTATCTCAGAGACCTTGCGGTCCATTCCGAGGAGATGCACGAAATGGAAGGAGAGAGACTGTTTAGTGCACTACACTCTTTACAGAGTGTGCAAAACACTATATACTCTATTCTTGAACTGCTCTACTGAACTACTGTTTAAAACTTCGGAGGGAAGTTTGTTCCAGGTAGAACAGAAATTGTATGTGAAAAAGTGTCCACAAATACTAGTGCTGAACCTTTCCAATTCTAATTTCTAGCCATGGTTGTGTGTTGTATTCATGTTGAGGCTAAACATTTTGCTATAATCCACATTGTCAAACCCTTTAAGTATTTTAAATACTTCAATGACCTGACCTCGTAGTCTGCGTGTCTCCAACGGAAAGATATCAAGAGCTCTCAACCGGTCCTAATAGCTCATTCTTCTAAGCGAAGGAATAGGCTTTGTAGCTCTAGCTTGTATTATTTTTAGTCGCTCTATATCTTTCCTAAGTGCTGGAGACCAGAATTGAACATCACACTCCAGGAGATGCCGTATCAGAGTGTTGTAACTGAGCTTTCTTCTCTACTTTCACCTTCTTTGCATCAGCTTTTACAACAGAAGACCTCAGTGATATCCCTACACCATCACCGATTCAGATTGATAATTCAGATGTTCTAAGCAATATCGCCGTTACAGAGAGAAAAGTATTGAATTGTTTAGATAAACTCAAGGTAAATAAAACGCCTGGACCTGATACAATCTCGCCTAGAGTTCTAAAGGAAGCTAAGGATGAGCTCTCCAAACCTCTGACATTACTATTAATAAATCCTTGCAGTCTGGAACTATGCCTGATCAGTGGAAGATAGCCAACGTAACACCGATATTAAAAAAAGGCAGCAAATCCATACCCAGTAACTATCGTCCAATTAGCTTAACCTCAGTTGTATGTAAAATGCTAGAAACGGTCATAAGAGACAGACTCGTAAATCACTTAGAGGAAAATAACACACTTAAAGATACTCAACACGGCTTTCGTAAAAAACGTTCCTGTTTAACAAACCTCTTAGACTTCTTCCACGATATCCTCAACCTCTACGATGAGAGTAAAGCTGTAGATATTATATACCTTGATTTTCAAAAGGCCTTTGACAAAGTTCCCCACAAACGTTTACTGCTAAAACTAAAAGCGCATGGAATTCAAGACGATGTGTTGAAATGGATAGAAAATTGGCTCAGCAACAGAAAGCAGAGAGTAGTCATAAACGGTAAGGCATCTAAATGGACCAATGTAAGTAGCGGGGTATCCCAGGGATCGGTACTAGGACCAATTCTCTTTCTAATTTACATTAACGACATAGATGAGGGTCTCACCTGTACAATCTCAAAATTTGCTGACGATACAAAAATTGCAAATAGCGTACTCTCAAAAGAACAAGTTGACGATATGCAACACAATCTAGATAAATTGTCACATTGGGCCCAAATTTGGCAAATGAGTTTCGATTCGTATAAATGTAAAGTACGACAAATCGGATACCTAAATGAGAAAGCAAACTATTCGATGAATGGCACTCAGCTTAAGAATGTAAACAGAGAAACCGATCTGGGAGTAACAATATCGAGTAACCTAAAACCGAGTCAACAATGTTCAGAAGTTGTTAAGAAGGCAAACAAAATAATTGGCTTTATAGGCAGGTCATTTGAGCATAAATCCAAAGACGTTATCCTAACCCTTTACAATTCCTTAGTCTGCCCTCTTCTGGAATACTGCGTTCAATGCTGGTGCCCTTATTACTAAAAAGACATAAACAAGCTAGAACGAGTTCAACGTAGAGTTACCTAAATTATACCTAGCCTAAAGAACAAACCATACGAAGAGCGTCTTATAGAAGTAAATCTATTTCCTTTAACCCAGCGCAGATTAAGAGGTGACTTAATTCAAGTGTTCAAAATCATCAAAGGCATCGACAATATGAACTGTAGTAAGTACTTCACTATCGACCAATCTAATTACACGTGGGGAAACGGTTGCAAAATTATTGGTAAATCTTTTAACTCACACGAATCTAAGAATTTCTTCTTCAATCGAGTTGTCAACTTGTGGAATGGGCTTCCCCGAGATGTTATAGACTGCAGCACCGTTGATTCATTTAAACTCCGCCTAGACAAATATCTCGCATCAAACCCGCGACTTACTGCGTTTGCAAATGAATAACTTTATTTTATCCTCCCCTCAGTTACTAACCAATATGTCCCCTACTAACTTCCTAGTCCTGCCACGGACATTGGTTCCAGGGCAGTAGTTCCCTTTCCAATGTTCCCTTACCATCTCTAAACCACTGTTTGGACACTTGATCCTCAGTGTTTTGGAGGACAAGCAGCCTAGAAGGGTCACTAGACCTGTTGTTGCTTGATTTCCTTTGTACTCCTTTGTACTCCAATGCACTGCTTGGAAAACTTTAGGTCACTGCTATTCAGACGACCCAAATCCTTTTCCAAGTCAGTCACTTCCAGAGGCATTCCCAATAGTGAATAGTCTGACTTAGGCTTTGCTTGGCCAATATGCATCACCTTGCACTTTTCCAAGTTTAGAGGCATCTGCCATGTTTCCGGCCATTGATTCAGTCTGTTGAGGTCCATCCTGAGCTGTTCAACCCCTTCGGGGTCTTTCACATTCATTCCAAGTTTTATGTCAGCTGCAAACTTAGAGATCACACTCAACAGACCAATATCTATGGCATTGACATATACGATAAACAGAAGTGGGCCAAGGACAGATCCCTGTGGAACTCCAGAAGTGACTTCAGTCCACTCAGAAGAAACACCATTGATTACCACTCATTGTTGTCTACTTGTTAGCCAACTTTCTATCCAATTTGTGACCTCTGTATTGATACCTAGCGCACTCACTTTTGACATTAGCCTGCAATGAGGTACTTTGTCAAACACTTTTTGAAAATCTAAGTAAAGGATGTCTATGGCTCTACTTTCGTCATATTCACTCAGCATTTCATGGAAAAAATCCGGCAAATTGGTAAGACATGATCGGTGTCAGCTGAATCCATGGTGGGAAACTGTAATTAAATTGTGGATTTCTAAGTAGTCAACTATCTTGTCGACTAGTATTCCATCTAAAAGCTTTACTATGATATAATTCAAGCTAATTAGCCAATAATTCTTGGGACAATTGTGATTCCCTTTCTTAAAGATTGGGGTCACATTGGCCAGTTTCCAGTGTTCAGGGACCTCTCCATTTTCTAGTGATTTATTGAAGATGTCTGCCAAGAAAGGTGTGATTTCATCTCACACTTCTCTTACAACTTGGGGAAGAAAGCTATCTGGGCCGGATGACTTGAACCTATTTAACTTATCTATTCTTTTTGCTACCTCCTCAGGGGTACATCTAGTTCTGCTAAGAACTTCACCCGTATGCACTAGTCCTGGACTTGGAATGTCACTGTTATTTTCCCTTGTGAATACTGTGGCAAAATTGTCGTTTAGGGATTTAGCTATATCAGTGTCAGAAGTTTGAAGTTGGCCTGTTGGATCCTTTAGAGGTCCAATGCTACTTTTGAATGGCTTCCTACTGTTCACATAGTTGAAGAACTCTTTAGGACTCTCATTGCAGAGAGCTGCAACCCTTAGCTCTTCATTCTGCTTTGCTTCCTTTATAACAAATTTCACTCTCCTACACATAATATTCAAGGAATCTAAATATCTTTGGTCTTGACTTCTTCTGGTCTTTCTGTATGCAACATTTTTCTTTCTAATTGCTGAAGCTATGTCACTTGTGAACCATTTTGGTTGGGTTGAGCCTGATTTGGTAAGCTTAGTAGGAACGAATGCAGCTTGTCGATCCATAAACTGCTGTTTCAATGAGCATCAACTTGCATTAACATTCTCACCCTCAAGTCTGATCTAGGATAAGCTTCCCCGAAGGCCTTCAAATTTTACATGGCCGATATCTATATTTTCACTCTGAGGATTGGGGGGTCTGCTACTAAAGGTGCGAAGAGAGAACATAACTAGATTGTGGTCACTACCTTCAAGTGATTCCCCAACAGATAAGCTGGTCACACTTTCATCTTCAGTGGTGAACACAAGATCTAGTATATTGTTCCCTCTAGTTGGCTCGTTCACCCACTGGGTCCAAAAAGTTATTGTTAGTAAAGTCCACAAGATTTTAGCATCGGTAGTTCTTGCTTCCCAGTTCACTAGACAATTGAAGTCACCTAAGATCACACAGGTTTTACCCTCTATAACAGCACTCACT
Organism: Paralithodes platypus; assembly: GCA_032716605.1. Lineage (NCBI taxonomy): Eukaryota > Metazoa > Arthropoda > Malacostraca > Decapoda > Lithodidae > Paralithodes > Paralithodes platypus. Next base: position 1,892,815 of record CM064579.1, on the reverse strand, counting down.
CTTGTGCACAGAAGTTCATTCTCTTTAACATTTTGATGTGGAAACCTGTACACCAGACCAATCCTATAGCTAGAGTTACCTAGATTGAGGTCTACTCCAAGCAGTTCATGTTCTGACCTGATCTTGCAGTTAATTGGGTTTAGAAAATCTCTGATGTACAGTTGGTCAAAGTTCCAGATGACCCACCCTCGCTCTGTGGCTCGCAGAATTATCTGGCAATACTGGTGTAGGAAGGAGGTGTGTCTTACAAAGATTGGGATTGGTAGATCTGATTTCGGCTATATCATTGTTAGAACATAATATACTAAGCAAGGGAAAGTAAGCCTATCTCAAATAAAAATGCATACATCGCTATGTAATAAAAAATAATAATCAGAATCGACGAGACAGTAATCAGGCGAGGAGGTCCGTGCCAGAGGGGCCAACTCGCCACGAGTATAGTTTTGAGTTATTGATGTTTAAAGTTAACATACCATACACTCGTGTGTTGACTCTAACTCGGTTTGAGCGTGACTACTGAAGCACGTCTCGTACAGCGCCTGTGAGTGGTCGGGCGGGCGGCCATTTAATTCCCTACGTCGTAGCCACGCTCTCATTGGCTGAGCGCGTTGGCGAGTTGGCCCCTCTGTCTACCCAGATTCACACCCATAAACGGTCTGCCAAACGGCAAAAACAAGGGACGCTCAACCCTCTGTGCAGTTGCTATAAGGACGAAAGTCGGATGGTTTTTTTTGCCAGATGATTCCCAAGAATTTCACGGAGCGGGAACCAGCTAGAGCGCTGTTTTTGAAAATGTGGCGAGTTGGCCCCTCTGGCACGGACCTCCTCGTATGATCTCAACAATTCACCCAAAGTTCGAAGATTTGTTTAAATATTCAAGTTATTATATCCACTGATTGGCAACTCATATAAAACCTGCTGGCTGCCACACCATACTTTACTCGATGTTATAAGAATACATATTTATGTTTTATTGGTGGCTGCTTAATGAAGGAGCATTTAGTCTTCACAATATGAACATTACATAGTCTAATTTGCAGTAATATACAGGACAGACACATGTAACACATTAATGGTAAGTGGTATCCCTACACCACTACACCAGTATTGCCAGCTAAATCTGCGAGCCCCAGAGCGAGGGTGGGTCAGCTGGAACTTTGACCAACTGTACAACATAATTCCACCCCCTTCCTGCATGGTTCTGTCTTTGTGGAACATTCTATATCCAGGTATTTCAAATTTTCATACATAATCTCTGGTATCACTGTGAATCCAGGATTCAGTGATAGCTACTACATGATCATCGAAGCATTCTATAGACAACAATGCCCGAAGTTCGGATAATTTATTCCTAATTGACCTGGCATTAAATAATACTACCTTATGGGGATTCAGGTTTTTCTTCAAACCCCCTAGCTTACCCCATTTCCCGAAGAGAAAGGGGTCTCTCTGTAGTTAGTTAGTTAGTTTATTGATAAAATACAATCTACAATACATTGTAATACATGATTTACATAAAGTGAGTACAATACATATTTTGTCCATCAATAAGAATATATACACATATCAAAGAGGGCTTTATCAGTTCAATGCAGTGATTATTAAGATCAAAATCAACATACGCAAATACCACGCAATAAACTGCCAATTACTACCAACATATTTGCTTTCTTACAGCATACTGTATGACATTTCATATACAGGTTTAAGACCCTGTCAATATATTTGCACAGTTCACCACAGTATTGTCTCTCGTTTAGCAATCTAGGCATAGAAGAAAAATTTAACATATTGAAACTGATTATGCGATCCTTAGACATAGGGCACTCTAGTAAACCATGAGCATCATCCTCAACCCTTCCTTCTCCACATCCACAAAGTCTTAACTCCGCTGGTGTTCTGCTCCATCTCCCTATTTCTATCTTTAAGTTATCAGACATCAAACGAAATCTTGAAAATACTATGCGTGTATGGTCTGGTATATAATACTATGCGTGTATGGTCTGGTATATAATACTATGCGTGTATGGTCTGGTATATAATACTATGCGTGTATGGTCTGGTATATAATACTATGCGTGTATGGTCTGGTATATAATACTATGCGTGTATGGTCTGGTATATAATACTATGCGTGTATGGTCTGGTATATAATACTATGCGTGTATGGTCTGGTATATAATACTATGCGTGTATGGTCTGGTATATAATACTATGCGTGTATGGTCTGGTATATAATACTATGCGTGTATGGTCTGGTATATAATACTATGCGTGTATGGTCTGGTATATAATACTATGCGTGTATGGTCTGGTATATAATACTATGCGTGTATGGTCTGGTATATAATACTATGCGTGTATGGTCTGGTATATAATACTATGCGTGTATGGTCTGGTATATAATACTATGCGTGTATGGTCTGGTATATAATACTATGCGTGTATGGTCTGGTATATAATACTATGCGTGTATGGTCTGGTATATAATACTATGCGTGTATGGTCTGGTATATAATACTATGCGTGTATGGTCTGGTATATAATACTATGCGTGTATGGTCTGGTATATAATACTATGCGTGTATGGTCTGGTATATAATACTATGAGTGTATGGTCTGGTATATAATACTATGCGTGTATGGTCTGGTATATAATACTATGAGTGTATGGTCTGGTATATAATACTATGCGTGTATGGTCTGGTATATAATACTATGCGTGTATGGTCTGGTATATAATACTATGCGTGTATGGTCTGGTATATAATACTATGCGTGTATGGTCTGGTATATAATACTATGCGTGTATGGTCTGGTATATAATACTATGCGTGTATGGTCTGGTATATAATACTATGCGTGTATGGTCTGTATATAATACTATGCGTGTATGGTCTGGTATCTAATGCTATGCTTGTCTGGCCTGGTGTATAACGCTATGCGTGTGTGGTCTGGTATATAATGCTATGCTTGTTTGGTCTGGTATATAATACTATGCGTGTATGGTCTGGTATATAATACTATGCGTGTATGGTCTGGTATATAATACTATGCGTGTATGGTCTGGTATATAATACTATGCGTGTATGGTCGGGTGTATGGTCTGGTATATAATACTATGCGTGTATGGTCTGGTATATAATACTATGAGTGTATGGTCTGGTATATAATACTATGAGTGTATGGTCTGGTATATAATACTATGAGTGTATGGTCTGGTATATAATACTATGCGTGTATGGTCTGGTATATAATACTATGAGTGTATGGTCTGGTATATAATCATTGTTAGAATATACGTCATGCACTTTAAGCTCAGGGTTTAACCCTGTTCTATAATTATGTAACAAATTTAGTTGCAGAATCTGGTTTATTTATAATTGAATCTTTTATAGTTTCCAAAGGGTTAACTGCAATATTAAAATCTAATGTTTTCTGAATAAATCTAAATATGTGTGTGTTATTTCTTCTGCACAGGTTATATACTGTACATATGAAAACGGATCATCTATATATAATGACTGTATCTTTCCTTCCAAAAATATTCTCCTCATTTTAGACATAATAAATTGCACTGGGGGTATTCCTGACTCAACCAAGTACATGTGTGTGCTCATATTCTTTCTTAGCCCAAGTAGGAACCTTACTAATTGATTATAATGCCTGAGTATACGTTTTGGATTAGCTGTAAACCAGGTCTCGGAACTGTATATCAATGATGATAAAACTGCGGCGTTGAACACTTTAATTTTGTAAGCAAATGGCATATCTGTATTAAATGAGCAGAAGATGGCAAATTTATTAACCAGCGCCGAAATTTCTACATTATGAAGCGATAGTACAGAATCCGTTTTCCCTTCATCTGTAAACCAAGCACCGAGGTATAAATATTTTGGACACTATCAGAGGTGTTGCAATTCCCTATGTTTGGTGATTCCTCACCTGAGGTAGAAGAACAACTATCTAGTGGTTCAGAAATTGGCAACTGAGGTGTCGAGTCTAGAGGGAGTTGCAAGGCATCTCTCAATCAACTGGGGAACTCTACCATTTGTTGAGAGGTATTCTTGCTCTCAGAAGGACGAACTCCTTCTTTTGTGAGACCTCTTTTTTAAAGTTTGAGATCAACTGCTGGTGAGGGTTTGCTCTTTTTCTGCTGGGAGATGCTTTCTATATTTTTGCTTGCCCTCAGCAAGCTGTAAAGATGGTGATTTAGGAAATCACCTAGTTTGATTTTACCGCTACTGCTTAAGTGCACACCATCACGGAGGTAGAGGTTGCGCTTCTCTTAGAACTCATCAAATGGGTCAACAAATCTCACCCCTTTCTGGGTACACATGTTAGCTAACCTACCATTTAAGCCTATTGTTTTGCTGGTAGCACAATCCCCTCCATACATCCTGGGCAAAATATCAAGTATCATGCCTCTGTCTGTCTTGAGTCGGAGCTTATCAGCCAGTCATGACCTCTCCTATTATTGACTCTGTGGCACCGACTTTATTTGTTTTAAGAAACAGGTCATTACCACTGACCTGGGCTTTTATTGCCATTCCCTTAGTCTTGGACCAGACTTTTTCCACTTCCTTTGTGACCTGGGAAGTCCTTGCACCTGCGAGGCTCTTTACCTTTCTCACATCTCGGAGAAACATAATAAAGTAGGACTCTTGACCTTTGACCTGAGAATCACCAATCAAATTTTGTTTTGTCTCTTTGTCACTAACGAGACCAAACCTGCTTGACATGTTAAGTTTGGTCCCTTTATTGTTTGAACATTAACATTTCGCTGCCCACTCTGCACTTGACGATCCTTTTTTCCTCTGTTATGTGAGGACTTAGGGAAGTTATACTGACTTTTGGCATGGTCTAGAAGACTGAATCTATTTGAGGTGTTAACCTCATATTCCTGTCTGTTTTTTTTTTCTTTTTGTGTGTGGCCTCTCTCCAAGCATAGCGAGGGTCACTAGCACTAGCTGTAGCAGGAATTGCAGCCTCTTCTGTAGTGGATGCTTCAATTGTTGCCTCCTTGACTGGCACTACATTCTTATTTTGCTTATTTGCACCTGCATAACTTGTGCTGGTGTTTGAAGGAATGGCTGCCACTCTCTCAATAACTTCAGTTCTAAGGCTATCTATTACCTTTTTCAACTCTTCTATTTATTTTCTTCCTTCAGAAACTTTGTTCTTTAGAATTATATTTTCTGTGTCTCTTTGCTTTAATTGTTCCTTAATTCCAGCTACCTCCTTCATGATTTTCCCTTCTATCTCACAAAAGAGACAGAGACTATCATGGCGGATGTTGGCATATGCACCTTCTTTGAAGTCGATGCACCACTTTAGCTTCTTTCACTTAGCGCAAGTTGCTTTGAGTTATGTAGTACTAGTAGCCGACATGGTTTATAATTTGTTCCAACAGTTCAAATACCTTGTAAAGGCTTCAAGGAAAACTAATGACCAATACAATGCTATAAAAAAGGGGTTGGTGGTGAATTATTCCTGCGTCATCCATATCCGTCTATTCATCAATGGGTGTTCTTTCTGTTCTAGATTCTGAATTCATTATGTCTGACATACTAAACCAAAGGTCTCCCTGAGGCCAGACAGTCCCAACCTGCCGCAGCTTCCAACTGAGCAACACTTGTGTCCTAAAGACACTGATTTTCCGAAAGGAGTGACAGCGATAGCCTGAATCCTTACTAAGTACTACTAACCACCTTCAAACGGCCAGACTCTAGAATCAAGTGATCAAGGGATATTACACTTATTCCAGTAGACAAACCCGGGTATTTTAGTTAGCCTGGCAACCAACATGGCAGTAAAGCTCTCTCACTTAAGAGAAATCCAGCCAGATGCACCATAGAACGGTCACAGGGACTGGTCAAGCATTACACGTTAGGAGTGGGCTTATCGGAGCACTGCAGCCACACTCCATTTACCGGTCCCCAACGCCTGGAATTCCTCCAATTCCAGTCTCTCATAACCTGTAAGCGTTAAATGGTGTTATTTATAGAGGTTTCCAAAGCCTCTCTTCCCACGCATGAGGAAGCAGTAGGGTCCTTAATATTACTGTAAGTTAATTATGTGGGTGCGTAAAGAATAGAGAAGAAGTCTTATAACTAGACCTATTGGAAAAATCGGAGTAGATGTAGCTCGGATTCGCAGGGATGCTACTCCCTAAAAGACGGGCTAACCCTGTCTCTCCTATGAGAGAGAGAGAGAGGGAGGGGAGTAGACTGAAGGGGAAAGAGGTTGGAAGGTGAAGGTGGTGCAGTACCGGTAGCAGCCCATAAGACAGGTTCCAGCTTTAAATTCCTCTCTACTGTACCTACCCTGCCAGACAGCCTAGCACAGCCTACATTATAATACCAGGGAGCCTAACCTTCTCACTCAGTCATTAGTTAATAACACTATAATTATTTCCTATTTTAAAGTGACGAGAGAGAACAAGGTGGTGGAGAGAGGTTCACGAAAAGGGGGAAAAGGAAACAAAGACAAGACACAAAAACAAGAAGACGTTAGAGAAGGAAACGGGCACAATGGACGAACACAGGAAGACGGAAACAAATGTGGAACGGAAATTAAAAAAATAAGAAGGAAGAGAAGAGTATGGTCGGGATAAGCACAAGAAAGGAAAGGAAAAAGAAAAGCGTTTTCTAAGTCTACAAGACAAGCTTCTCTCATCGTCACCCCTGAAACAAATAGAAGAGTCCACCCTCAAGTGAAGTTTTCCCTCACAACCAAGGAGAACGGTAGCTCCACACCTACCCTCCAGACGTCGCCTGCCATCCAGACATCACCTACCTGAGCCCGCCGAGCCCGAACACAATGGCCTCATTTAGAAGCCAGGCGAAGGAAACATTGCCCTCACCCCCAAGATCAGCAGGAGCAAAAGAAGTAAGGTAGACCAAATGAGAGAGTTATTCAAAGCTCTTTCAGCGTGAAACCGAGATCTGAACAACAATCTCAGCGACCTGTATACCAGTTACGTCGCCCTATGATACCAGCCAGATCGGCGTGTAGGCTATGCCAGCGATACCACCCCAAGCTCAGGGACCTACATACCAGTCGCATTGGCCTGTGATACTAACCGAATTGGTCTGTCTACCAACGAAAGTTAACTTGACGTGTAATCCAGACTATATAGCAGCCTGCAGCCAGAGACAACTGAAGCCCGGAAGGGTACAGCTACACACACCGGCCTGTAACATGAAGAAGAAAGAAGAAGATGGACCATGACCATGACCTACAGTACCTTGGGCCTTCTCTATTTCACCCTGGTTAAAGTAGAGAAACCTGCACAGGCTACCCCTAGGAAGCTACTAAGGACCAACGAGATACCAATCTATTTATTGTTCTTTAGCTGGGTCCCTAATTAAAGTAAATTATTAAACAGTTCACACTATCCTTGCCACTTGCTTAACCATCTCATTCACTCTCACACTCACATACTCACCCTAAATCATGCATGATTAATCTGCCAGCACCGAGAAAGCCATGTCAATATTGTTACTATAACGAGAGAGAGAGAGAGAGAGAGAGAGAGAGAGAGATATTAGCTGGTGATGTGCGTAAAGGGTCGATTGTTTAGAGAGAGAGAGAGATAGTGAGTGACAAGATACAGAGTGTAATAATGAAGGTAAGAGGGACTTGAGGTGAAAGGTTCTGCTAGGTAGAATGTGAACCTCGGAACGCTTAGTTCACAAATATACCATGAACTACATCAATTTCAGCGAGGGCAGTAGTGCAATGCTATAGTCTTCATTATAATTATATATATCTATCTGTCTATCTAAATACTCAGGCACATACCCCTTTGTATTGTTTTGATTTATTTGTTTAGCTGGAGGTGGCCGACTCGAGACAGAGCCCTAACAGGGATTAAAAAAAAAAAAAAAAAAAAAAACACACACACACATCTAAGTCGCCTAGGAGAAAACACAGAGACCCAGGCACATTTGGGGTCCCCAGCAGGATTCCCAGATCCCAGACCTCCCGGAGAGGTTCCGGTCTCAGCAGGCAAACATGCAGCGAAGCCCCACCACCACAAGCCCGCCCACCATGCATCCAGGCATACCCTTCATATACAGTATACCGGCTCCCTGGTCCAGGCGCCTGACGGAGTATTATCTAGTCCAACTGGCGCCTGACCCCCTCTCCCAAACAACCGCATTTTCACTCATCTATTCACTAGCATTCTCCATTCATTCCTATTTATTACCACTTTTCTTGATTGATCTATAATTAGGCCAAATACATTGATCACTAACCTCTATAACTCAACATGGAGAAGAGTAAATTATCTTATATTACTACCATTTGGGAAAATTCAGACGGGGAATAGGTGTCAAAATGTAAAGCCTATTTACTCTAGCCCTTTTCGAGTTACAGAGGATAAAGGTCAATATTATTAGACGTTCACCCAACTTTTGTGTTAATTTTAAGACCTTTCCTGTAATGAATGTGTCTTATATTTTTCTGGCGTGGGAAAGCGATCCTGCAATTTAGGAGGAACCGGCCTTAGGCCAAGAAAGTTTTCTTCCAAATTTTTTACAAATCTATCTCATAGGGATATCTTGGGGGTGTTATATATATATATATATATATACTGTATAATGTATATATATATATATATATATATATATATATATATATATATATATATATATATATATATAAGTGTAATTACTCCTGTGAGGTTATGACAAAACAATTGTTTTCCAGATGTACAGGTACACTCCCATACATTGTGTATGTAACCAATCTATGCATCTATAGCTGATGTATATCTGGATTTATTTGTCTTGCCATTACTTCTCCCGACTTTCTATTCAGGTTAGGAGGGACCTATTTTCTAACTATTATTCAGGGACGTATTTTCTAACTCCTTTATTATTCATAGGATTTCCTTGATATTTTAACACTAACCTAGTAAATTAATTTACGGCACTTTGTGTTTTATGACACTTTTTTCTAGTACGACTAAACATACGAGTAGAAAGGGGTGATGGAGTCCCCTCTACCCTCCCTTGTTTGAGGTGAGGGGCGAGCCTGTCCTCGGTCAATGGACATACCTGGTTGGGTAGTTTGCCGGGTTATAAGGCATATCCTTATGATATTACGGAGTACTATCTTGCTTTCTGATGTCATTGGGGACAGATTAAGGACCGTATATGGGTATAGTGTATGTGGGTAGTTAATAAAGTGGTGTATTACGTGGTTCTATCCGGTGTGGAGGAACTCCCTTACCTGGTAATGGATTAGCTTATGGTCCTGGTGTGAGGCCAGTTTTGAACAGGCAGACACTGTACTCTAGGTTGTGGTGGTGATTACATCAGCTCCCGTCGTGTGCCCCTGGATTTAACACCAAAACATCACACCAGGATATTATAGTGCCACGGATGTATTGAAGAGCTGTCACCGGCCTGGGAGTATAGTCCCCAACCATAGCTGAGTGTTTTGTTCGTATCCCTTTAATAATTAAACCCTTCAAGTGCTACCATATGGTTTCTTCATTGCGTAATTGCTATAATTACTTGCGTAATCCTTTTACTAATTAGTAATTATTGGTTAATAACCTAATACATATTGTTTTATATGTTTGATAATTAACTGCTTACTATAAAGTGTTGCTTATTCAGTCAATTCTTAAGTAATTAGCACCTGGTCACCCATTTAGTATACTATATGTGCCATATTTTTGTGTGCCGTGTACCCCACTATATTTTGGTATCCGTTTATGTACTGTACCTCCGGGGACGTGCTGGCACTGTTATTGTTCACCATCTTTATTGATGCCGTAGCCTCAACTAGACTGTTGTTGCGAGGGTCCGCCAGTGTTAGACCAAATATAGTGAACCAGTGAAGGGGGTTGTGATTGTGAGACTTCTATTAGGAAATACTATTATTTTTCGTATTGGTATATACATGTGGACTTTGCCTGGTTGCGGTGTCCTACTTGCATATACCTTTACCTTCATTTTCTTCTTGTGATCTTTTGTTGGTCCAGTGGCCGAGGGGGTCCTCAACCAGTGTGAACCAACCTTAGCGCTTGTATTCACATTTCAATCGCCCAGGACAATTCTCTGCTTTGGGCTGGTGCTTTTGATTACGCCAGGGTGATATACTCTAATAGAGGAGGGGTGGTGGCCTCTTATACTGTAGAGGTACTGTTACGGGGTGGTTTTCCCTATTATAGTCACTGCACCCTTCTGGATCATAGCATGGCACTGTTGATAATTTAGTACCGGTAGGTAGGATTCTGTGATCAGAGTGGCTGTTCTTGGTTATGATCTGAATTTATACTCGTTGGGATGGAGTAATATCTCTGTCCATTTGGCCAGGCGAGTAAAAGACAGCGACCTAGAAGTATAGTGGGAATCTTACCCCACTTGTTGTGGTTCCAAAGAACCTGGACTCAGTAGTTCTGTGTGTAGTAGTGTTTGTTCACGGTCAGGGATACTGAGGGTTATAGAGAGGATATTGCGTTACCGTTAGGCAGGCCAGGGTCCTTCTCTTACAGTACACTCGATGTGTGACAATATATATGTGTATATATATATGGTGCTCGCTCCTGTATTGGCAGAAATCCATCCAGTTCCAAAAAAAGGTGCCTCTTCAGATCCATCAAACTACAGACCAATAGCTATAACTTCTACTCTTGGTAAAGTCTTTGAAATTATATTAAATCCACATAATTAAGCATCTTGAGAATAATAAATTAATCAGTGATAGGCAATATGGTTTTAGACGATGTCGATCAACTGCAGACATTCTTTGCCTTCTTACGCATCAAATCAACCAAGCTACAGACCAACATGGTGAAACACATACAATAGCACTGGATATATCAAAGGCATTTGATAGAGTCTGGCATCAATCCTTATTGTCGAAGATGTCATACTACGGCCTTGCATCATTAGTTCCACTAATATCTTCTTATCTTTATAACAGAAAAATACGTGTAATGGTAGATGGCCATTTTTCTCAATGTCACTCAATAAATGCTGGTGTTCCCCAGGGATCAGTTTTGGCCCCAACTCTGTTCCTCATTCATATCAATGATCTCATATCTACCACTCATAATCCAATACATTCCTACGCAGATGACTCAACACTCCACAGTTCCTTCACATTTACCAATTCTTTTACCCAACCCGATCTTATAAATTCAAAAATAAACACTGCAATTTCTCTGAACCAGGACCTTTCTAGAATTAATGAATGGGGACAAAAGAATCTAGGTTCCTTTAATGCACAGAAAACCAAGTACATTCAATTTTCTAACCGACAGAATCTCACTGACTCCCATATATTTGTTAATGATGTAAATATTCCTACTTCCCCTAGTATTGACATTCTCGGTGTAACATTAACTACTAACCTGAGCTGGACACATTATGTTAGAAACATTGCTAAGCATGCCTCTCTAAACTGGGACTCCTCTACAGAGTTCGAGAATTCTTCACTGACGAGCAGTTGGCCGTAATATATAAAAGTCATGTGCGTTCTCAGATGGATTACTGTTCACCTCTGTGGAGTGGTTGCATTGAGGCAGTTGGACAAAATTCAAAATAAAGCTATTAGATTAATAAATAACCCTGCAATCACACAGGACCTTCCTACATTATCCATACGAAGAAACGTTGTATCCCTTGCATTATTCTAGATATTTTCACAGCAATTGTTCCGAGGAACTTGCTTCAATTGTGCCGCCTCTCCACATCTTTCCCCGTAGAACTAGGGCAGCTGGAAGCGCCCATGAATTTACACTTTCTCCTCCACAATGCAGAACTTCTGCTTATCAAAATTAATTTATCCCCAGAACTACTACTCTTTGGAATTCACTTCCCTCGAGTTGTTTTCCACAAACTTACAATCTACAACAGTTTAAATCCAGTTGTTACAAACATTTTATGAATGGAGGATGCCTTTAGGCACATTGACCTTTTTTGTTTTATCTGTGTTTTTCCTTCCTCCGTTCATTGTCTCTTTAAAAAAAAAAAAATATATATATATACTGGTATATACTGTGTATATATATATATATATATATATATATATATATATATATGTAGGCTGTAGGAATTTGATAAGGAGTCGGTGGAACTCCTGTTTCATTTGCTTGGCCTCTCTTACTGATTCCCTTTGTGCCTCACTTACACACAGAGTAGTCCAGCCTGCTCTCACAAACACCTTCTCCTCCTATCTACTTCACTACACTTAACATGCACACCACACTCCCTCCTTCAAAATTATTCAAAGATGATGAACACAGGCAGGCCAGCCTCGGAGTCCACAGATGGGGGGGGGGGGGACCATAAATGCCCCCACACCTACCCGACCTTCCCCTGACGACCCCTCTAAATGCTCTGGACCACGGCCTGTCACTCTTACTATCAACTTTTGCAATATTCATGGCAACCCACCCGTATCCCGGATCGCTTCGGAGATTGGCCCAACATTCTTGACTTATTTTTACTTTCTAGCCCTTCTTCTTATACTGTCAATCTTTTCTCTCCTTTGGGCTCCTCCGACCATAAACTTTTCTCCGTCACCTGTCCTATCTCTTCAGTACGGCCACCCGATCCTCCCAGCCGGCGGCGCTTGTGGCACTTTGGCGCTGCCGACAGGGGGTCTCTCCAGCAGTATTTCTTTGATTTTCCATGGAATGACTTCTGCTTCCTTGGCCTAGGACCCTTGGAGAGTGCTGAACGCATTACCGATGTAATCCTCTCGGGCATGAAAGCGTACATTCCATTTTCTTTTTCTCGGTCTAATGCAAAAAAATCTTGGTTTACTCACGCTTGTTCTGTTGCTGTCCACAACAAGGAGGAAGCATTCAAACATTACCGACGCCTTAAAACCCAAGAATCTCATTCTTCCTACATTTTTGCCCGGAATCAAGCCAAATCTGTTCTTCGACTTGCCAAGCACTCTCTCATCAATAATAAATGCACTGAACTATTCAACTCTAGCTCTTCCCAAGCTTTCTGGCATCTAGCCAAAAACCTCTCCAACAATTTGTCTTCCTCGTCTTTCCCTCCCCTTTTCCACTCTGATGGCTCAACCATCACTTCTTCCTCTGACAAAGCTGAACTCTTCGCTCAAAATGTTGCTAGAAACTCCACCTTGGATGATTCCGGTGCTATTTCTGCCTCTCCATCCCCCTCACTCCTACTTATGCCTAATATCCTAATCTCTTCTAAAGATGTACTTTCTACCCTCTCTGGGGGCAATACTAAGAAAGCATACGGTCCAGACGGTGTTCCTCCTGTTGTACTAAAAAATACTGTGCTTTCGTGCTGACCCCCTGCCTAGACAAACTTTTTCGTCTCTGTCTCTCTTCTAACATCTTCCCTTCTTGATGGAAGTTTGCTCTCATTCAACCTGTCCCAAAGAAGGGTGACCACTCTCAACCCTCCAACTATTGTCCAATTTCTCTAATCTCTTGTATCTCTTAAGTTTTTGAAACTATTCTTGCTTCCAAATTTCCTAAGCATTTCGCTTCTCACAATCTGCTCTCAGATCGCTAGTATGGCTTCTTTAAGGGTAGCTCTACTGGTGATCTTCTTTCATATCTTACTAACTCTTGGTCATCCTCCTTTCGGGACTTCGGTGAGACTTTTTCTGTTATACTAGACATATCGAAGGCCTTCACTAGAGTCTGGCATAAATCTTTAATTTCTAAACTACCCTCCTTTGGTTTCTATCCATCCATCTGTGCCTTTGTCTCTAATATCCTTTCCGGCCGTTCCATAGCTGCGGTTGTGTACAGCCATCACTCACTCCCTCATCCTATCAACTCTGGTATTTTCCTCAGGGTTCTGTCCTATCTCCTATTCTCTTTCTAATTTTCATAAATGATCTTCTCAGCTATACATCCAGCCCCATCCATTCATATGCAGACTATGCAGGGGAGGTGTGGTGGAGTGGTCATGCCACTAGATTGGTAATCCAATGGACCCGGGTTCAAATCCCGATATGTCAATGGGAAGATATTATTGGGATTGAATTTGTGCTGTACCTAGTATCAGTGCATTACCACAAAGCCCACCGAAATGCCAAAAAAATACCCTCATTGTTCCCTGATTAAATAACACTGTATGAATATTCCCATATTCAAAATATAATAGAGGGGGACAATGCCTAGTTAGTTCACTGCTCAATAGGTGGCGTTCTGAGAGTGAGGGTCTGAGTCTGGAGGGTGAGACGGTGAAGCACTTGAACGAAGCAACCAGCCGCTTCAGAGATGGAGCTGCTTCGAGCCATGATGGATGCTTCACATGTCTCACTCCCCAGACTGGAACAAGACCTCACGGGCTTCACCGTGTTGAGCGGTGGAATGTACAGGCTCTCAGCCTATGCCCGAGAGGGAGTAGTTGGAATATAGAAAAACAAATAAAAAAATTCTACCTTACAATACTCAATTAGTTTTCCAGAACGCCCCAGCTAGCAGTCCCTCAAAAACAAAAGTTATGAAGCAATAAAACATTTATCTTCTGATCTAGCTACTATTTCCAATTAGGGTAAAGAAAACCTTGTTGCATATAATGCTTCCAAGACCCAATTTCTCCATCTTACTACCCATGAGGAGCCTACAGAGGACTATCCCATATTCTTCAACAATACAAAAATCAATCCTTCATCTTTTCTCAATATTCTTGGTGTCTCTTTTTCTTCTGCTCTCACTTGGAAGGACCATATTACCAGTCTTCCTAAGGCACTTCCCAGAAGCTGGGTGTGCTCAACCGCCTCAAGGGGTTCTTTACCCCTGCGCAGCTTCTTGCTCTGTACAGGGGCACAGTGCGTCCTTGTATTGTGTATTGTTCACATGTGTGGGGAGGATCCTCTCACACCGCACTTCTAGACAATGTAGAAAGGAAGGCCTTTCGTATCATTAAATCCCATTCACTCACCAACTATCTGCAAACTCTCTCTCTTCGCCTCAATGTTGCATGTCTCTCGCTATTCTAACTCTACTATAATAATCAGTGTTCCTCAGAACTCTTCCAGTGTATACCACGTTCTCTACGTAGAGTATGTGGTACCCATCTTGCAACACAATCCCACCCCTACTCTGTGCAACTCTCCAACCCAAGAGTGAAACGTTACTCTTTGTCTTTCTTCTATTCAATATCTGAGCTCTGGAACTCTCTCACAGAATCAATCTTTCACTCCTCCTATGAATTATATTGGTTCAAACTCTTTGTGTCCAGGCATTTTGGCTCGAACGTCCCTTGATTTTGGCCCTGTAACTCTTTCAACATGGGGATGGCATTCGCTACAGGCAGTTCTGCCTTTTGTCTTCTTCACTCACATAGACAAAAACAAAAAGTTAGAAAGGATGTCTACCCATCAAAAGGTCACAACCTATCTCAATTAATCCTTTTAGTTACCATATTATACCTACCAAGCTTCACAATATCGTCTAAATGTAGCTTAATTCCAATAAAAAAAACATCATCGGTTCTGCACGGGTAGAACTTAACTACTCCCATATTGAGTACAGTGAGTTAACTCTTTGAGTACCAGCGACGTGTATTATAATGTTTTCTAGCTACATTTAGATGATATTGTGCAGCTTAGGAAGAATCTATGGTAATTAATTGTGTTGGTTGAGGTAGTGTGAAGCCTTTTTATAGATAGAGGTCCTTCCTAAGCTGAATAAAGTCGTCTTATAGTTGCCAGAATATGATGAAAAGGACGTCCCTGGTACTGAATGAGTTAATAAAGAGCGAGAATAACAAACATTGCATATGATAAACTATAATCCACCCCAGGCCAGCCCACCATGGAACCTCTTTCATATACCAAAAGTATCACCACCACACTACGGCCTTTCTCCACCACCCAAACCCCCACACTCCGGCCTCTGTCCACCACCCAAACCCCCACACTCCGGTCTTTCTCCACCACCCAAACCCCCACACTCCGGCCTCTGTCCACCACCCAAACCCCCACACTCCGGCCTCTGTCCACCACCCAAACCCCCACACTCCGGTCTTTCTCCACCACCCAAACCCCCACACTCCGGCCTCTGCCCACCACCCAAACCCCCACATTCCGGCCTCTGCCCACCACCCAAACCCCCACACTCCGGCCTCTGTCCACCACCCAAACCCCCACACTCCGGCCTTTGTCCACCACCCAAACCCCCACACTCCGGCCTCTGTCCACCACCCAAACCCCCACACTCCGGCCTCTGTCCACCACCCAAACCCCCACACTCCGGCCTCTGTCCACCACCCAAACCCCCACACTCCGGCCTTTCTCCACCACCCAAACCCCCACACTCCGGCCTCTGTCCACCACCCAAACCCCCACACTCCGGCCTTTCTCCACCACCCAAACCCCCACATTCCGGCCTCTGTCCACCACCCAAACCCCCACACTCCGGCCTCTGTCCACCACCCAAACCCCCACACTCCGGCCTTTCTCCACCACCCAAACCCCCACACTCCGGCCTCTGTCCACCACCCAAACCCCCACACTCCGGCCTCTGTCCACCACCCAAACCCCAACACTCCGGCCTTTCTCCACCACCCAAACCCCCACACTCCGGCCTCTGTCCACCACCCAAACCCCCACACCCCTGCCTTTCTCCACCACCCAAACCCCAACACTCCGGCCTCTGTCCACTAACCAAACCCCCACACTCCGGCCTTTCTCCACCACCTAAACCCCAACACTGGCCTCTGTCCACCACCCAAACCCCCACACTCCGGCCTTTCTCCACCACCCAAACCCCCACACTCCTGCCTCTGTCCACCACCCAAACCCCCACACTCCTGTCTTTCTCCACCACCCAAACCCCAACACTCCGGCCTCTGTCCACCACCCAAACCCCCACAGTCCGGCCTTTCTCCACCACCCAAACCCCAACACTCTGGCCTCTGTCCACCACCCAAACCCCCACACTCCGGCCTTTCTCCACCACCCAAACCCCCACTCTCCGGCCTCTGTCCACCACCCAAACCCCCACACTCCGGCCTCTGTCCACCACCCAAGCCCCCACACTCCAGCCTCTGTTAACCACCCAACCCCCACACTCCGGCCTTTCTCCACCACCCAAATCCCCACACTCCTGCCTTTTTCCACCACCCAAACTCTTACACTCCAGCCTCTGTCCACCACCCAAACCCCCACACTCCGGCCTCTGTCCACCACCCAACCCCCACACTACGGCCTCCTCCACCACTCAAATTCCCCACACTCCGGCCTTTCTCCACCACCCAACCCCCACACTCCGGCCTTTCTCCACCACCCAACCCCCACACTCCGGCCTTTCTCCACCACCCAACCCCCACACTCCGTCCTTTCTCCACCATTCTGGCCTTTCTCTAGTCTCCACCCAAGCCCCTTTAATCTCAGCGGCCCCAAAGAGTCTCTTTACTGAGGAGCCCGAGGCTCAAGTTTCTGTGGTACTGTAGCGGCCTCCCAGGGGGGATCTTGTTGAAGGGTATAGGCCAAGCAACCTCTCTACAGTAATATACGGTACCCGGTTCCCTACAGGTTGGCCCAACATTGTTGCCTTTATCCTCTGTAACTCAAAAATAGCAAGATAAAATTAGCTGTAAATTCCACACGTATTCCCTAGCTGACTGTTCATAAATGATAGAAATATTAGCTTGATCGTTCCATTTAGTTTGTAAGTTATAGAGGTTAATGTTGAAGAGTTTGTGCCTATTTACTTAGAATAGGGTATAGCCCAAGGAACCTTTCCACAGTAGTAGATTATAAATAAGAGAGCAGCTGCACCACAGCTATAGGTCATTCATTATAGGTAGGAAATAAATCGTGATCGCTAACCTCTGTAACACATAAAGGGCTAGAGCAAATGGGCTGTAAATGTCCACATGTACTCCCTTGCTTTAGATATCGTGATCCCTAACATCTGTACCTCAAAAAGAACTAAAACAAAAGGGGGGGGGGGGGATTTCCACACTTATTCCCTAGCTGACTCTTTCCTAATTGGTAGAATTATGAACTCGATTACTCTAGTCCGTTGTGAATTACTGAGGTTAAAGAAGATGCCTGGCCTACCTATAATAACAGAGTATAGTTTACACAAAAGAGAACATCTGTACCACCATTACTGTCATTGAGAACTGTAGGTGTTAGGCTAGGTTTGGTCGCCCTCATAATGGGCTGATCTATTTCATAAGAGTTTCCCAAGACCCACTTCATAATATGTTTCCCAAGACCCACTTCATAATATGTTTCCCAAGACCCACTTCATAATATGTTTCCCAAGACCCACTTCATAATATGTTTCCCAAGACCCACTTCATAATATGTTTCCCAAGACCCACTTCATAATATGTTTCCCAAGACCCACTTCATAATATGTTTCCCAAGACCCACTTCATAATATGTTTTCCCAAGACCCACTTCATAATATGTTTCCCAAGACCCACTTCATAATATGTTTCCCAAGACCCACTTCATAATATGTTTCCCAAGACCCACTTCATAATATGTTTCCCAAGACCCACTTCATAATATGTTTCCCAAGACCCACTTCATAATATGTTTCCCAAGACCCACTTCATAATATGTTGAACAAATACTGCGTTATGGAACCTACTGTGGAGTTCCAATCCTTGGCCCTCTTCTATACCCTGTTCCAAATTGTTAGGCCAGACATTGTGAACTCTAACTTCTATAACTCAAAACGAGCTAGAGAAAATGGGCAATACATTTCCAAACATATTTCCTAATGGTAGACATACTAGCTCGACTACTCCAGTCGTTTGTGAGTTATCTAGGTATATGTTCAAGAGTTTCACCCCATTCATTTTGGAAAATATAACCCCTTTCTCCCTATTTCTATCTCAACTGTTAAGCCTTTTGTGTCATTTAGGTGCTGATTTTTCTTTACGAGCGATATCAAGCCTGCAATTTAGCAGAAACCGATTTTCGGCATTTTTCTACCATTATGTTTTACACATTTATCTTGAAGGGGGTCTTGGGAGTGTTTTATGAAGCTTGTTGAAAGTCCTGGGAACAAACTAAAAACACAAAATATATAAATAAACATATAAATGTAATAGAAAATAAATGAAATATATTAGTCATAAAACAAAAAACAAGAATTATAATAATAAAATAGGATCTCCTCTTAACGACCCTGCCTCCCCCCTTGCCTTCACTACCCCAGCACCACCAGGATCACTTAACGACCCTCCCTCCCCATTCCCCCCTCAACACCATCAAGATTGCATAGCAAACCCCTCTCCCCCCATCCCCTCCTCTCCCCTCACCCCCCAGCAACACCACGACCACTAAACGACCCCCCTCCCCCCCATGCCCCCCTCAACACCATAAAAAATGCACAACAACAACCCCCCGCCCCCAGCACCACCAAGATCACTTAACGAACCCCTCCCCCTCTTCACGCCCCCTCCCCCATCCAAATTACCTTGATAAAAGTGTTGCACCATTATCACGGATACTCGCTGCCTGCCTTAATGGATAGTTCACAAACTTCCTGTCGGCTTCTTTAATGGGAATGGCGTCCGTTTAAGGGGAGATGGTTCATTTTTTGGTCGATTTTTTTGTGTTCATATATATAATATTTTGTTTAGTTTCCTCCCTAGACCTCCATCAGACTTAAAAAAAAAAAAAAAAAATCCCTTCAAGTTATATTTGTAAAATTTTCGGTAGGCCAGTTCCTTTTGAATTACAGGCTCGCTATCGTTCCCTAGGAAATAATCGACGCCTAGATGACACAAACAGTCTAATTATTGACAAACAAAAGGGGCAAAAGGTCTTAAAATCGTCAAACAAATTGGCCAAACATCTTCACATCTAAAAACCAATTAAGCTAAACATGAGGAAGAAGAGGGAGCAGAAACACGACCCATCTCCCCTTAACCTCTTGAGTGTTGGCATGCAAGGATAAAGCCCGAGGGAAGGAGAGAGAGAGAGAGAGAGAGAGAGAGAGAGAGAGAGAGAGAGAGAGAGAGAGAAAGCGTGTTTGTGTGTGCGTTTGTGTGTAGGGAATCATAGCTACTCTACAGAAATGTCAAACACAAATAGTGAATCGAGTGTCCAGGGGCGAGAAAAAGTCGCAAAAAATGGAAGCCTCTCAAAAAGAAATATAAAGGCAAAAGAAATGTTCGGGTAAAAGGAATTATATCTATATCTATCTATTGCCTGACGCCGTGATCCCCGAAGGGGTGGCCACGAACGAACCGCCCCCATGTACCTCTGTCCCCAGTCAGTCCACGCCCCTCCTCCCAACCAGCACCGCCATCGTTCATGTACTTCCTCACTCCATCCTTCCACTTCTCATTCGGTCTACCTCTCCCTCTCTGTCCCTCCACCTTATAGGAATTATAAATGAGAACAATTAATAAGGAAAAATATATATGCAAACAAGAGGGGGATAATATAAACCGGGTATGCAAAAGAGGGGGACAAAATATATATGATAAAGAGTAAAATATGTATAGTAGTATATACTCAGGCACATAACCCATTGCTGGGGGTGGCCGACATGAGATAGAGTCTGAACAGAAACAACATATAAATTTCCTATTCTTAGGGTCCGGGACCACTTTCGCATTCCTTCGCCCGTTTCTCTGTCTCATCGAGTAGGAGAATTATACAAGGGGAGGAGGATTCCTAGCCTCCTGCCCCATTATACAAGAGAATTATACAAGGGGAGGAGGATTCATAGCCCTCCTGCCCCATAGAAAGAGTAAAATAACCAAATTAAATAAGACTCCAGAGAATACAGAAGAGAGAACCACCAAAGAAGAAGAAACAAAGCAGACAATATAACGCAGACAGAGAAACAGAAAGACAAACTCAAACAAAGAGGATAAAAACTACAAACATAAGAAACAGGAAACAATCGATCACCAGACATTGCATTCCAGATTCCCAGCCCATCAACCAGAACAACAGCGACAAGCAGAAAACAACTAAGAAGAAGACGGGAAAGGCAACGACAACAGAAGAAAATAAAGAAGACAAAAGACAAGGAAATAACAACAAATGAGGAAGACAAGATGGCCACCACCAAGAAGCACGACTTCCGGTCAATAAAATAGGAGTAACTAAGATAGAAAGGAAAGATGTACCATCCCCGAGAACCAGGCAAAAAATAATATCTACAGTGCCACACATCCCGAAGTTACCATACAACCATAATACACAACGCCAACAAGAGATAAGAAAAGGCAATACAACAGAAGAGAAGAAATATACATCAATGAGGAAACATGCACACGGAGGAATACCACATGTACTAAATTACCACCAAAATGACCAGCATATTCCACCCCAATATCTCCGTAAAACTAGTACTCCCAGACTCACTACAAACGCCAAAAGAGATGCCCGAATTGCAATTGTTTAATCACAATGTCCATCAACACCTGGGAAATCTATCAAGATTCCTTCTCCTTATCAAGAAGCCCCCAAAAGGCGTATTGTTTTCAGCCAGAGCAAGAAGGACTCCCAGTACCACCACCGGAGTAAGGACTTGCGCCCTACTTATCCTTAAGGGCCGGATCACACCACAAGGATTTTGGCGAGACAGGGACACAGCTCTCCTGATCTCTTAACCAATCAGAGAGAGACAACCTAGCAGCTACAAACTGGGACACCCATCCAGTTACTGACCAGACCCTCCAACAGCTACTCAAAGCTGATTGGCCGAAGCTGCCAGCAGCATTTTTCACGGGACAGACTTCTTGATCATCAGGCGGTCACCCATCCAACTACTGCCCAGACCCTCTAGACCAATCAGAGGGAGGCTGACGTCCACATCACTGGAGTCTGATCCTCAAGGAGCCCCAAGATCTATCATCCAGACAACTATAATTCTACAAACAAAAACGCTTTTATTGAAGCCAGCCTCTTTGGCATGACAAGAAAAATATTTCTCTAAATTGTTTTTAGGACACAGTATCAAGATAGGAGCCATAGAGTCCCTATCACAGTACCCAAACTGAACCCTGCGGCTTGCACAAGGGGGCCTCTTTAGAGAGGTGGAGAGGGGAACTGACAAGGTTGGCGAAAATCTTGGATAGGGAATAGCAGCCCAATTGGGGAGTCTGATTGGAATCCAATACAGCGTTTCCCATCTTATAGAAGGGGGATAACGTACTGTTTTTGGCCAAGCCCAACGGATAGGCAGGAATGATACTGTGTCACACTATAAGTAAAATTAAGGAATAACAACATGCAAAATGGGTAGGCTCAAAATAAGCCACCCTCTCCCTGACAAGAGGGAAACAAAACTCAAGTTAATTGAAACTCTTATAGGTAACAACATCACAAGAGTATTCGTAGCCAATGGAGGTCTTGTCATCACCACAGCCACTGAAGAAGACATAAATTCCATCCTCACCCACGAATCAGTAAACAAGCTCAAAGATGCTGGCTTCACCCCCATCATTCCAATTGAAATCAAGTGCAAGAGAAGCATTATATGTTTCAACCTAGACGAGCTTGCTTACAACAACCCACCTGAACTAATCAAAACAGAAATAGAAAGGCAGAATGCCTGGGCCAAGGTCAACCAGATTTATAAATTTGAAAACAAAGACAGAAGGAGACAATCAGGAAATATCAAGATAGAATTTGAAGATACACAAATGTCCCTACGAGCTCAATAAGGCATAACACTCTTCAATCTATCAGTGACCTCAAACCAAATAAAGCAGGAAAGGTACATCCCAATCCAAACCTGTACTCTGTGCTATGCGGTTGAACAACATGCAAGAACAAACTGCCCACATAACGAAACCCATGAATACAAAGTTTGCTCTGAATGTAGTTCAAAGGAACACACATGGAAGGATTGCCCTCCTAACTCAACAAAGAAGTGTATAAATTGCAAGGGAAATCATCGCACCCTAGCAATGAAATGCCCAGTCAGGAAAACAGCAATGAAGGAGAAAGAAACTAGAATGAAGGAAGAAGAAGATAGGAAAGCCAACAACACATACGCAACCGTAACCAACAATGGTCAGGCACAACAACCAGCACAACTACAACCACATTTTCGAAATAACAGCAATGTGGATTTGAACTGTGCAGCATACATGACAATAATGATTGCAGCACACATTAAAAACGAGTCAGAACCGGGCTCCTTCCAAAAATACTTCTCCACTTACACAAAAGAAAACGGCCTTCCAGTCTTAAAACTTCCCAAGTTCACTCTGGAAGAATCTATAAAATTTACAAGAGGAAAAGGAAATTTCACAGAGATGAAGAAATCCATACTTTCCGACCCTCAACCACAAGCAAACAACAATGATAACATAGCAGACGAAAATAATGAAAATATTGCCAATGACCCAGAAACACAACAACAACAAGAATCAAGCAGCAGCAGTGAAGACCCAGAACCACAACAACAACAAGATTTAAGCAGCAGCAGTGAAGGATTTACCGACTCCGATGTCAGCAGTGTCGACGTCGAAGCAGAGGACTCAGGGGTAAATGAACAAGATAACACAGAAGAACATGAAGATCAGCCACAGTCAACCCATGCCCTAACAAGCACACCCGCACTCGCACGAAACACCAGGATCACTGCAAAACCCCTAAATCACTACATCCATCAGGTAAATGAAATTAACCTCAAAAAAGCCAAAGATGAACGTGTAATCCCAACTCATACAAATCCCACTCACACCCAAACAACAGCCCAAAAAGGGAAAAAAACAACTTAATCAAACATGGCTCAAAATCTAAAAATTATTCAACATAATGTACTCACATGGAATAACAGAAAGCACGAGTTAGTCAACACATATGTACAACTCAAACCAGACATAATACTAATACAAAGTCATGGTGTTAAAAATGAAGAAAGTCTAAAGATCCCAGTATTTAAAGTAATAAAATCAAACATATACAACAGACACATGGATGGCACTGCCATTGCAATTAGACAAGAATTACAACACAAAATCACAGATGACTTCTTGACGAACACACTAGCAGTACAAATTCAAACAGAAACAGGTCCAATAATAATAGCTACAGACTACATACCACCAAGTAGACTGTTTATCCCCACACCAGACTATATAGCATTATTCAAAAGAAATACACCGGTATACCTTATTGGGGACTTAAATGCAAACCACCCAACATTTGGATACAGACATACCAACACAACAGGAAGACAACTACACAAATTAATATTAGACAGAATAATTCAACATATAGGACCTCACTTTCCAACATTCTTCACCACCAACTCAGCCACAACTCCAGACACAATGTTGACTAATTACAACACATATCACAATATTAATATAAAACAAGGGCCACTAACAACAAGTGACCACACAATGATTATAACCCAAATCAGTACAGCCCCCATCTATATCCCCGCAGCCCCACGTCCTAACATTCCACCGACAAACTGGGATGATTTTCAAACAAACATAGAAGAACACACAACACAAACTGAACTAAATGAAGCCACACTAGAAGAAATTGATACAGAGATTGATACATGGTATAACACAATCAATCAAGCAATCAACACATGCATACCACACACAAGACTCAAGAAATTAACAGGCACTACACCTACCCATGAAACACAATTATTAATACAACAATATACTGCACTCAGACATCATGCAAACACTCATGGCTGGACTAATGTACATTACAACAGATACAAAACACTCCAAAACACACTAAGACACACTTTACAAGAAGAAGCAAACATACACTGGGAAAACACACTCACACAATTAACAGCTACATACTCTGAACCGGAGGTTTTCTGGAGAAAATTCAAATCACTGACTGGAGAAGTCAGCCCACCTACTCATTACATCATAGATGAGCAAAATAACAAAAATGTTGACGAACAAAACCAAGAAACAATCCACAGAAGAATTTGGGAGAGAGTACTCAACGAAGAAGAGGAAGACAGTGATGACGAAGATGACGAAAACAACGACAGAGTTAACAACTATATGCAAGAAAACCTCAATCGCACAACTCCATACCATCAAGCAGACTTTTCCAGACTTGATGAGCAGAGCTTCCTCACGAAACCCATAACAAACACAGAAATTAAAGCCATCATAAAAAACACAAAAAATACCTGTCCAGGAGAAAGTGGGATCAATAAAACTATACTGACACACCTCCCAGAATCTTCAATTTCAAAATTAAGAGATATTTTTAATGCTTCACTCTCTGCAGGCTACTTTCCAGACACATTCAAAAAATCAACCATCAAATTGATCCCAAAACCAGGAAAAACACCCCACAATCCAAACAATTACCGCCCAATCTCGCTCCTTGAAGTTCCCGGCAAAATCTTCGAGAGAGTTATAAACACAAGATTAAGAACTCGTCTTGAAATAAACCTCAAACATAACAATAATCAATACGGTTTCAGACAACACAGAGGCACCACACACGCACTTGCAGTAATAACAGAACAAATTGCCTTAAGCAAAGCAGACAGGGGACAATGCCACCTAGTCTTGAGAGACATTACTAAGGCTTTTGACAAAGTATGGCACCAAGGACTAAAGTACAAAATTCTACATCTGGACTTGCCTGTCATCATAGAAAAACTCTTATGCGATTTTCTTGATGACAGAAAAGCCAGAATTAAAATAAACTCTTACCTTGGAGAGTACTTTAAATTAAGTTGTGGAGTACCTCAGGGCAGCGTCTTGTCACCCACTCTCTTCATAATATACACCAGAGATACACCTAATTCTCACACAGGACTAAATATCAGTTATGCGGACGATATCACCCAGATAATCCATTATCAGGGAAAATCCAAGCACATGATGAACGCAAGAACAAAACTAGAAGTCGAGACAATTAATACATATGAAAAAAAATGGAAGATTAAAACTAATGTCAATAAGTTCGCCATCATTCCAATCGGCTCCAAAAAAAATGAAGACTTGGTAATAAATGAAAACCTAGTTAATTTCCAACAAAATGGAAAATCCCTTGGACTTAAAATCTCAAGTACAAGCTATATCACTAACGTAAGTGAAAGAAAGGGAAGAGTTATCCATGCCCTGAGCAAAGTCTTCCGTTTTAGAAACCTCAGTACACCTATTAAAATACATTTAATAAAAGCCTTAGTCCTCCCAATCCTTGAATACCCCCCAATACCTACACTGGCTCTCAGCAAATCACAAATACTAACATTACAACGAGTACAAAACAAAGCTCTCAGATTTGCAACAAATACAAGATACCCTTATTTACATACAACCCAAGATTTACACCACATAGCAAAAATAAGCCCATTAAATGTTAAACTGTACCATAGAGCGAAAAAGATCTGGGAAAGAATTGAACTAATAAATGAAAACTTATACAATGATTTAAGAGAAAGACACCAACATATAAACAATTTTAATAGGAACTTTCCTAGCAGCCTAACTGCTATAGGAAGAAATGAACCAGATCCACTATACACTTAATACTTAAGTTCATAAAACTGTAAATCCAATACATTATTATAATGATAATATGTTCACCTAAACCTAAACGAATCCCAAAGTACATCATGTAAACACAAATTTTAAGAAAAACTTAGCTAGCTTAGCTTTACCTGCCTAAGGCAGAAGAATTATGTAAACATATGCAAAAACCTAAATAAATACAGCAAGGTGGCCGGCCCACTAACCTTCTCCCTTCTACTGTACTTCATAATTTCCTACTTTACCTTCCTGACCAAGCCTCTACTTATTCCCCCTCTTATCATAAAAAAAAAAAAAAAAAAAAAAAATGCATCCTTCTAGATGAGGCCTCCTAATCCCCTAGATTGACCCTGACTAGACTTATGACCTTTTAACCTCAGAAGACATATCCCGGGACATCTCAGCTCAAGTAGTCACTATCCTGACGAAAGCTGAACAGGGCAAGCAATTCTAGGGCTTTCATAATACTGGCATGCTACTAGTGATAGTCCTAGGATTACCCTCCCATGTAAGTAAAGATTGAACGGCATGCCGAATATCTTGAAAGGTCTGAGGAGTTCTTTTTCCTATTGAGGAAATAAAATTATTGTTAGATGTGCCATGGTATTGTTCTAACATAATAATCCCCAGTAGGCGGCGACTTTTAATATTAGAAGTAGAATATAATTATGGGCATGCCCAGAATCGTATTTTTATTATTAAAGCTTGCTCCTCCAAAACTCTTGGAAGCTACTTGACATATCAAGGTCGTTCGTCTAGTCCAGGGCTTTACAAGACACCTTAACAGGCACTCTACATAAAGAAGTCCTTAATACATCTGTCGGTAACATGTTATGCAGACACTTGTATTTAATAGGTTTAAACACCGCCCCGAGTTCCTTGAACCTCTTTTAAAGGTCAGAGGCAGTCGAAGAAATAGTATAGGTCTTGACCATATTATTAATTCGCGTTCGCCGGATATATCGTCACTGTGTAATGACATTTGAGACTTTATATAAAAGACCCCACACCCAGAGTACCTGAACAGAACTTCACCACTGGTTAATGTAACGGTCAGGATAATCAAGCCTCTAAAGCCTTGTGCTACTTTATGCTTGCGTTCGTTCAATGATGTGACCAGTGTCATGACATGTGCGGAGTCTCATTTAAGACCCTATACCCATTAACCAATCTGTAAACAACTGATCCACATGACAGGCCAACCTGGACGGCCCAACGGAGACTTAGAATACTTCAAGCTGCTATAAATAATAATAGATACCAAGAGATACCAGAGATGAGGCATAAAAGTTAGAGTCCCAAGATACCTTACTTCACACCAGTGCGTCAGTGTTGATAAAATAGTTAGAATCCCAATATACAGTATATCGACTCTGCCAAAATTCACACCAGTGCGACGGTGCTAGCAAATAGTTAGAGTCCCACCATATCGACTCTGTGTATATACCTAGTTAGAGTCACCACTATTGACTCTGAATGATTTGTTATTAATATGCCAACGCATAATATAAGTAGAGTCTACCTTAGTGACTTAGTAAAAATCCTTGTCAAATGTACAAGTGCTATAGTAGTGTATAAATGTTGAACAAGCACCTTACTTTGTACAAGCTCATAAATGTATCTATCCTATGTATATTAATAGGCAAGCTATAATCAAATACTCAAGCTCCTTCTAGATCCTCGTACATCCTAGGACAGTTATTGTTGTACAAATAATTACCATTATAATCTTGTATAACTATCTATGATTATCGAAGTAAGAGTTAAGCTAAATATAACTGTTCTTATAATTACATTTGTTTTCTTCTTTTCTATACTCCAACTACTCCCTCTCGGGCATAGGCTGATAGTCTTTACACTCTACCGCTGAACACGGTGAGGCCCGTGAGGTCTTGTTCCAGTCTAGGGATTGAGATATGCGAAGCTTCACTGCTCGAAGCAACTCCATCTCTGAAGCCACCCCGCCTCTGCGCTTCACAGTCTCACTTCCCCCACTCGGACCCTCACTCTCAGAACGCCCCCTATTGAGCAATTAACTGACTAGGCATTGCCCCCCTGTAGCATATTTTTGAATATGGGAATATTCATACAATGCTATTTTAATCAGGGAACAATGAGGGTATTTTTTCGGCATTTCGGTGTGCTGTGGTAGTGCACTGATACTAGGTACAGCACAAATTCCATCCCAATAATATCTTCCCATTGACATATTGGGATTCGAACCCGGGTCCATTGGATTACCAGTCCAGTGGCAAGACCACTCCGCCACATATAACTTTGTTATATGTATCCTCTATTGTCTTCTATGCATGTATTTGTATGATCTTGGAATTCCTCAGTCAAGTAGAACTCACCACGACCAATAAACAAACCTGGTAAAAATCCTGGTATAACAAAGAGAGTGGCAAAATGTATTTGCAAAAGAGAGTGGAAAAATATAATTTTATGCAAAAGAGAGTGACAAAATATACAGTATATGTACGGTAAAAGAGAGTGGCAAAATATACAGTATTTGTAAAATACAGTTTAAGAATAGCCTATATATGTAAAAGAGAGTGGCAAAATATATATATGCAAAAGAGTGGCAAAATATACAGTATATGTAAAAGAGAGTGGCAAAATATATATGCAAAAGAGTGGCAACATATACAGTATATGTAAAAGAGAGTGGCAAAATATATATGTAAAAGAGAGTGGCAAAATATATATGCAAAAGAGTGGCAAAATATACAGTATATGTAAAAGAGAGTGGCAACATATATATGTAAAAGAGAGTGGCAAAATATATATGTAAAAGAGAATGACAAAATATATATGCAAAAGAGAGTGGCAAAATATATATGTAAAAGAGAGTGGCAACATATATATGTAAAAGAGAGTGGCAAAGTATATATGTAAAAGAGAGTGACAACATATATACCGGTATGTAAAAGAGAGTGGCAAAATATATATGCAAAATAGCGGCATAATATACAGTATATGTAAAAGAGAGTGGCAAAATATATATGCAAAAGAGTGGCAAAATATACAGTATATGTAAAAGAGAGTGACAAAATATATATGCAAAAGAGAGTGGCAAAATATATATGTAAAAGAGAGTGGCAGAATATATATGCAAAAGAGTGGCAAAATATACAGTATATGTACAAGAGAGTGGCAAAATATATATGCAAAAGAGAGTGGCAAAATATATATGCAAAAGAGTGGCAAAATATACAGTATATGTAAAAGAGAGTGGCAACATATATATGTAAAAGAGAGTGGCAAAATATATATGTAAAAGAGAATGACAAAATATATATGCAAAAGAGTGGCAAAATATACAGTATATGTAAAAGAGAGTGGCAAAATATATATGTAAAAGAGTGGCAACATATACCGGTATATGTAAAAGAGAGTGGCAAAATATATATGTAAAAGAGAGTGACAAAATATATATGTAAAAGAGAGTGGCAAAATATATATGCAAAAGAGTGGCAAAATATACAGTATATGTAAAAGAGAGTGGCAAAATATATATGCAAAAGAGTGGCAAAATATACAGTATATGTAAAAGAGAGTGGCAACATATATATGCAAAAGAGTGGCAAAATATACAGTATATATAAAAGAGAGTGACAAAATATATATGCAAAAGAGAGTGGCAAAATATATATGTAAAAGAGAGTGGCAAAATATATGTATGCAAAAGAGTGGCAAAATATACAGTATATGTACAAGAGAGTGGCAAAATATATATGCAAAAGAGAGTGGCAAAATATATATGCAAAAGAGTGGCAAAATATACAGTATATGTAAAAGAGAGTGGCAACATATATATGTAAAAGAGAGTGGCAAAATATATATGTAAAAGAGAATGACAAAATATATATGCAAAAGAGTGGCAAAATATACAGTATATGTAAAAGAGAGTGGCAAAATATATATGTAAAAGAGAGTGGCAACATATATATGTAAAAGAGAGTGGCAAAATATATATGTAAAAGAGAGTGACAAAATATATATGTAAAAGAGAGTGGCAAAATATATATGCAAAAGAGTGGCAAAATATACAGTATATGTAAAAGAGAGTGGCAAAATATATATGCAAAAGAGTGGCAAAATATACAGTATATGTAAAAGAGAGTGGCAACATATATATGCAAAAGAGTGGCAAAATATACAGTATATGTAAAAGAGAGTGACAAAATATATATGCAAAAGAGAGTGGCAAAATATATATGTAAAAGAGAGTGGCAAAATATATATATGCAAAAGAATGGCAAAATATACAGTATATGTAAAAGAGAGTGGCAAAATATATATGCAAAAGAGTGGCAAAATATACAGTATATTATGTAAAAGAGAGTGGCAAAATATATATGCAAAAGAGTGGCAAAATATACAGTATATGTAAAAGAGAGTGGCAAAATATATATGCAAAAGAGTGGCAAAATATATATGCAAAAGAGTGGCAATATATACCGGTACAGTATATGTAAAAGAGAGTGGCAACATATATATGCAAAAGAGTGGCAACATACACAGTATATGTAAAAGAGAGTGGCAAAATATAAATGTAAAAGAGAGGGGTAACATGTATATGCAAAAGAGAGGGTCACAATATTTTTGCAAAAGAGAGGGGCAAGATATATATGCAAACGAAAGGAACAAAATATACTGTATATGCAAACGAGAGGGACACATTATATATGCAAAAGAAAGGGACAAATTATATATGCAACATAGAGGGGAAAAGTGTATGCAAACGAGAGGGACAAAATATATATGCGAATGATAGGGGAAAAATACATATGCAAAGGAGAGGAGCAAAACAACAAAAGAGAGGGGAAAAGTATATATGCAAACGAGAGGGGTAAAATATATGTGTAAAAGAGAGGTGCAAATTATATATGCAAAAGAGAGGGGTAAAATATATACGCAAGAGAGTGGGGCAAAATATATATGCAAAGTAGAGGTGCATAGTATTATGCAAACACAGGGTTAAATTATACATTATATGCAATAGAGAGTGGCAAAAAAATATATTTAAAAGAGTGGGACAACATACAATGCAAACGAGTGCATTCTTTGACTCGCTTTGTACCCTGACATTCAAACTTCACTTCTGCAGGTGGCAGTATTCCGTTTTATTATCAGGGAAAATAGCAATCGGTCACTTCCTGCTAACGAAATATATTGGTTTTCAAAATATCAGCAGATTTTCTTTTGGTCGATTTTTTTATTAATTTATTATTTTCCTAGCTTCCTTCCTAGACCTCCATCAAACATAAACAAAAACAAAACCTAGACCCCCTTTCAAGATAAATTTGTAAATTTTTTGGTTGAAAAATTTCCCTAAATTACAGGCTCGCTATCGCTCGCAATTAATACAAAACGACACCTAAATTTCACGAAAGATCTTAATATTGACTAAGAAATGGAGTGTAAAATCTTCAAATCGCCAACAGAATAAGCTGAACGTCTTAAAATCTAAAAACCAATGGGGCTAAGCACGAGGGAGAAAGGGGTCCATAAAAAACAACCATCCACCCTTAACTCCTTGAGGATCATGAGACATTGTAAAAGTTTGTTTTGGGTAACATTAGACGATTTTATGCAGCTTAGGAAGGATGACTAACAATAAGGCAGTCAAAACTATCTCATGACGTGTCTTAAGACTTACACTGCGGGCAAATTTCCGCCATATTAGGGCTCATTCAGGCACTCCTGATTGATTAAGCAAGTTTTTTGTAATGAAATTAAATGTATTCTGCCAAAAAATAGAAGAAAATAGCTTCAAAATTACACCAAAACGAGTTTCGTAGCGCACAGGCTTCACCCGCAGCGCTACCATAGACATTTACTAATACTGAGCAATTAACTCTAATGTCGCACTACATTTGCCTTTGGCAGTGCTGAATGTCTAGCGAGAGTATGACTCATACTCCTCAGTGCTACGGCCGGCTGGCTGGAGAGAGGATGGGGGGCCTGCCCCGCTCCCGCTCACTCGCACTCGATTCTACAGGCTTTAAGAGGCTTTGAAAGCCTGTAAATTGCTGTAAATTGTCATGGCGCTCTGGAACGTCTCCCGTAGTCAATGGGTTAGTAAGGTGTTGTCATCTAGTGTGGCAAAAAGGAAGCAACCAACACCTTGAAGCTCCACTGTGACCATCTAGTGCAACACATATGAAGCACCCTGCAGTATCTCGAAGCTTCAATCGGTAATCACGGGGCCTCGTAAGAGGTACAAGCTACTGAACAGCCTACAGTCCTAAGGAGAGACACATACTAAACAAAAACAAATAAAGTATAATCCAGAATAGTCCTTGTACTCACCTAGAATGGTTAACTATTCCAAAATTTCCCCTGTGATAATTTGGGGGAAGACTAGATGATAATCCAGCTTACTATTTCTTCTTCCTCTTGCTGCTTCAATCTCTTGTAAATCACTCCCAGGCTCTTTCCAATTCACTCTATTTCTTTTAAACAGGATTCTTGGGTCATTTTTCTCCCACGTCAGTTCGCCGGTAAGGTCTAGATGAGTCAGCCTTGAAAGAGTTATATCCGTTTATCTTGGTTAACCCTTAAACGATACTATGACGCATTTCTATTCTGATTTTAGGCTATTATTAATCGATTAAATTCAGATTAGGAAGTCAGAGGGTGAAGTGAGATAGTCTTTACTTTATCATTCTTACAGATCCTTCCTAAGCTGTAGAACATCGTCTAATCATAGCCACAATATGGTCCTCAAGGGCATAATGGAATCGGCAAACAATTATTCGTGATATTAAATATTAAACTGAATGACATAAGTCAACACACAATTTCTTAGTCTTCTTCCTATATTATTTTGGGATACACTTAAACTAGTATAGGTATGAACGTAACAATTAAAGTGTCAATAATAATCTACTATATAAACGAATATTGATAGTGATACATCCTTTCACTAGGAGCATAGAAAGGCATATATATTTAACAAAGGGTAAATCACTATCGAAAAACCAAGGAAGATGTGATTTACTTTATTATAGCCTTGACTCTATAGTTCTGATTACAGTGTATGCAAGAATACGACAAAAACATTGTTTTGTATACACTACCATAAACAGTGTCTAATATATTCGTATGGCGTTCTAGTTGCATCTGTTTTTTTTTTGTTTTTTTTAGCTTACACCATGTTTGTTTGTTTTTTGTTTTGTTGTTTAGATGTTTAAAAACTTTATTTCAGTGAGTCTTTCATTGGTTCATGGTCTCCTTGTTTGTATATCATTGAGGTATTCACATTCGTTATTTTTGTTCTACAATTAAGGCACAATTATGTTATTCATGTTTTCTCTGTCAGTACTGTTTCACCTTTTAGTATTCAATATTCATATAAATAATGTTTTCGGCATTTACATTTCACATATTGTAGCTTATTGGTTTTATCACTATTCACAAGTCGGTGGGCACTTACTAGTATAAGTTTTTTGTTACTTCAAAATTTATTTAAGCTCACTTTTTACTATTTTATTTTATATTTTATTTTTTTACAATTGACTTTTACAAAGGCTTTATGTGTTTTTTTCACTTCGAAATTGGTATGATTTTTTCACTTAGTGATTCTGTTTTTTTTTTTTTTTTCTTTTTTTTTTTTTTCTTTTGTTTTTTTTTGTATAGTTCTATTATATATTTTTCTAACAATCACTGTTTTTCTGATCGTTAAGCCTTGGTCGGCAACCAGAGTATCTAGAGGGGACAATTTGGGTGGATGGGCCCTACTCAGCCTTGGTCGGCAAACCGTTAGTTAGTTAAAATAGGACTTAGACTTATATATATATATATCCTTACTGCTTACTTAAGGGTGAAGCAGGTTGGTGGATGGACCAGCCACTCACCACTGTTGAAAACATAGTTGGAAACAAATACACAGAGGGCCTCAAATTCGGTCAATCCTGTAAGTCTTTGAATGAACTGGCACAGGTTGTCCTTCTCACGGGGACAGGTCTGCTTGGGGCCGTTTTATCTATGGCCACCCTCATGAAGGGGAGTATGGCGTCAGGCATAGATAAATAGATAGTATATATTAAATGCAAATGACAATATGCTACTGCAGGAAGCGTTACCGAATTTCTTTTGACACGTCAACCCTAACAGCTTGTGTCAAAGTCTATATATACATATTATAGTAAGGTTGTTGTAATAAGGGGGTATTACTTGTTTTTTTGGTATATGGCCTAAACGAACATCTCCTAGACCCCCTTTCAAGATAAATGTATACATTTTTCGGTAGAAAAATGTTCCGGCCGAAGGACAATTCCTTCTAAAAATACAGGGTCACTATCGCTCGCCAGGAAAAAATCGACACCTAGATGGCAAGAAAGGTCTTTTTATTGACAAAGAAATAGGGCGAATGGTCTCAAAATAAAAAACTAATGGAACAAATGTCTTAATGACTCAAAATTAATATGCTAAACATGAGGGAGAAGGGGATCCAGAGAGAGCCAATACCTTCCCTTTAACACTTCTGGTACCCTTAACACAAGATTGTTTTACACTCGACAGTAAAAGTGCATTGTATCTTATTGTAGCTACCTGCAGACGATATTTATCATCTAATGCCAGTATTCGGAAGGGGCATTTTTCCATCATAAAATTACAAATTTATATCGAAAGGGGACCTTTGGGGTAATTTTAACCCACTGGACCCCAGCGACACACGTTATGTGTTGCCTATGTAACGCACAGTCCCAGCGACGCAATGGTTGCGTCCCCTCTAATTACTCTTGTCCTATTGCACCTAGAGGGTTCAGATTTGTATGGGAACTACTTTAGGATCCCACGGAACAATACCGATGGTTGGCAACCCTCCAAGTTCAGCTGTGTGTGTGTGGGCGCGCACGGGTGTGATTTTACAGTATATTGCCTACTCATCACCCCATGTTAATTGTGACATTCCCCCGCCCCCTAGGACCCCCAAATGACTTAGGTGAGCGGTTTTATGTTGTATTCCCTTCATTACTAACCCATCCCATGTGTTTTCAGGAACAAAAATAAAATTGACAAGTGGCTGGTCCTGGAGTGTTACTTATTAATTAAATCGCTTGGGGTCCAGTGGGATTAAAGTTTGATGTAGTTCTCTCAGTATTCTAGGAATCTCTCTCACTCCTGATCTCACTTGGAAACACCATATTACCACTCTTGCTAAAACAGCTTCCCAGAAGCTGGGTGTGCTCAACTGCCTCCAGGGGTTCTTTACCCCTGCACAGCTTCTTGCTCTGTACAGGGGCACAGTGCGTCCATGTATTGAGTATTGTTCGCATGTGTCGGGAAGATTCTCTCACACAGTATTTCTTGACAAAGTAGAAAAGAAAGTCTTTCCTCTCATTAAGTCGTGTCCACTCACTGACTCTTTGCAATCTCTCTCTCTTCGCCGCAGTGTTGCATCTCTCTCGTTACTCTACCGCTATTACAATAATCAATGTTCCTCAGAGTTCTCTCAGTGTATACCACCTGAACTCTCCAATCCATTAGTGAAACGATATTCTCAAACTTTCTTTTATTCAATAGCTGAACTCTAGAACTCTCTCCCTGAATCCATCTTCCCCTCATCCTATGACTTAAATTACTTCAAACTCTGTGTGTTCAGACATTTTGGCTTGAACGTTCCTTATTTTGGCCCTGTAACCCTTTCAACTGGGGGAGGCACTCGTTACAGGCGGTTCTGCCTTATGTCACCCTCATCCACATAGTAAACAAAAAAGGTAGAAAGAAAAACGAACCCTAATGGGAAAGTATAAAATATTGAATATATATACAGGTATATATATATATATATATATATCAGAGATAGATGGGCACTTCCGTAATGACTTCCGTAATCTACTAATTCCGCTAGAGCAGAAGTCCTATCTTAATAAGCGGGTTTACATAAGGGATAAATTTGGCAAATATCCGTGGGTTAGAAAAGTGTAACTGCTTCTGCAATCGCTAGAAGCCTTTCAGTGGTAGTCAACCTTTCAGCCCCCTTCATGTGGGTACTATTTATAGATGACCGGCTCCAACAGGAATCCCGCGTGAGGCTATAGGTGACGCGGCATTGTGAAGTGACAGTTGCCGCAAGTGGAAGGCTACTTGGTAGTGGTGGGCGTATCAATATCAAAGTATCAATAATTCAGATACCAACAATGTACTTGAAAGTATCGATTCTGAAGGCTTGGTATCGAGTGTTATGAGTACCAGTACTAGAGAAACTTACGCAGAATAATCGTGAAATTTATATAATTCATGCCAAATACCGGTAATGCAAATAATTGATAAGTATTATTTTGCTATTATAGGTAGGCTACACATTTTGTTTATTCATCAAAAGTTGATGACTAAATAATATGGGCCTATGGGCTAGGCCTAATAAAAAAGTAATAGACGATCATCTATTAATTTGCTTACTATTAACCCAAGAACGCCGAGCGTCCTCAATTGAGTCTGAACCCTACGAGGGTGCGTGTCCTCATATGAGCTAAGGCCTAAAAAAAGCCTTTCAAAAAATCCAACTGGCACTCAAAACAAAGGAATGTGTGATTAAGTGAGATATTACCCTCCATACCTCCTATCACTCCTCCTTATGTTTCCCAATCCCCCCCCCCTCAATTATCACCTTATTTTTCCTTTTATTCCAATGTTTATTGGGTCATTTTTCGCTCAAATATATCCAAGCCGGTTCCAAGGTCGAAAGGGAGGTGTGTAAGGATCATAGCGAGAGAGAGACTTTACTAGCGAGACATCAGTCTGGCTTCAGGCCTCGAGAGGGGAGGGTGTATGGCTCGCGTGCCTCTCACCTCATGACTGGACGGTCGGCAATAATTCGTCTTTTTCACCACTCCAATACTATTCTCACTTGTTTTATTGTTGTTACATGTTAATATCTTCTTATTAAACATAAAATAGGCACATATGAATAAGTATTAACGATATATATCGTAAAATGACGAAATTCGTCGGGATTTACCCACAATATCTTCGCCCAGCGGGATGTTTTAAATACCATAGGCTCGCCACTCTTAGCTTAGTAATCGTTTTAGGGTGCTCTCGTTTCTTGTAAAGTGAGGAGAAATATATTTTCAGTTTCTAAAGAAAAATACTTGGTATAGTATCTGAGATGACGGGGTTGAAACGCCACCCCCAAACCAAAGTAAGAATAGCAGTCATCCAAGGCAACAGGAAAACTAGGAGAAGACGAGAAGAAATGAGATCCAACAAACTTCGCAGGCTTTAATTCCGGCCCTGATACACAAGTTTACCTCTTTTTTCCGGAACTACCCATGCTCTAAATTTCGGAGAAATAGGTCAGTCTGTCCAGAAAAGGAGTTCGAGCCCTGACTACTCACAGGGGCCCCAGCTCCTCCAATGGCAGAGACAGGAACCACCGCCCGAGGCATATCATTAGCTCCAGCCCAATTTACGATACAATGAAGATATGTTTATGGAAGCTAAGCACCAAGAACCCTTCCAATATAGAAATAAGTGGAACCCTCAGTACCCCTCCTATAGTACCTTCCCGGAAAACTGGGACTGGAAAAAACAAATGCAGTGTCAAATAAGAAACTTGTGGCCGGCAGAATATGAAAAGCCAGATACCACGATGGATAGAAAATAATCCATTACATCAACACAAGGCCCTCTAAAAATAGGCGATCAAGATCACGAGATTAAGAATCTCCATGTGTACCAATAAATAACCCCCATGTATTTTTAGATTAAGTACCATAGCCAAAACAACGAAATCCACATGTCCCTATGAACTCGAAAGACACCAAATTGAACCCTAATAAGAACCCAAATATAGCCTGACTTTAACTTAAGGAAATTAAGCAAATACAATTGTCTCCTTCATCTGGTTACGCCGGAAGGACAAACATTGGTATTACCGCTTCACCAGATGTCCAGTCCGGAACCCCTTCACCTGTACCTGGGAGAGAGGTAGTTCCCCTTGACGCTCAGCCCTGCAGTACTATGAGAGGTAGCTCCCCCTGACGTCCAGCCCTATAGAACCGCGAGACTACTCGACCAGATTCTCGCTCACGGCTCCCTCCACCCCTACCCTAAGTGTCTCTGAGTATATTAAGTTGTGGCTATTAGTTGTGAAGGTAAGGTAAAATATGTGAATACTCTCTTTATAATAACTCTAGATCTGTGCCCAGGATCTGTCGTGCATCTTTGCTACCCATGTGAAACATTAAATTTTGATCCGTACAAGTGATTTATAGGTACGAGATATTGTCTTGTTAATCTGTGTTAACTCGTCATAAACTTAAATTAACCACACACTTTATCTTCATATTTTACAAGTGTTACTTAGCCAGAATATTCGCCGATTTTCCTATATTGTGTCCATTTATTCTGTGTGTAACGAAGTTGAAGTCAAAGTGTATAACGTGAACTAATTCCCTTCTTAAACCTTCTATTTACCTAAAACCTAAGCCCAATTATAAAATTATTTTATCTGCTTAATTACTACCCAGAGAGCTTTATCATATTACCCCCATTTTATTTTGAAAGTCAAGACCCCTTTCGTTGAATTAGTATTTATTAATTTCCAAGTTCTATTCTATTAATTCTTGTGAATAATCTGATAATATACGTTGCTCTGTACAGGGGCATAGTGCGCCCTTGTATTGAGTATTGTTCACATGTGTGGGGAGGTTCCTCTCACACCACTCTCCTAGACAAAGTTGAAAGGAAGGCCTTTCGTATCATTAACTCCCGTCCACTCACCAACTCTCTGCAATCTCTCTCTCTCCGCCGCAATGTTGCATCTCTCTCGCTATTGTATCGCTACTATAATAATCAGTGTTCCTCAGAGCTTTCCCAGTGTATACCACCTCCTTTACGTAGGGCACGTCTTGCAACTCAATCCCACCCCTACTCTGTGCAACTCTCCAACCCAAGAGTGAAACGTTACTCTCAGACTTTCTTCTACTCAACAGCTGAGCTCTGGAACTCTCTCCCAGAATCAGTCTTTCCCTCTTCCTATAACTTAAATTGCTTCAAACTCCGTATGTCCAGGCATTTTGGCTCGAACATCCCTTGATTTTGGCCCTGTCACTCTTTCAACTATGGGGGAGGCACTCGCTATAGGTAGTTCTGCCTTTTGCCTCCCTCAATCACATAGAAAAACAAATAAAACAATATTATTTATTATAATCATTTCAAGGTTGTAATATAACGCTACTATAGTAATGCGTTTAAATATAGGAATTTGTTAATTTATTCAGAGCTCCTTTCATGCCAAGTTTTGGTATTTAATTAGTACAACTCTGTCGTATGCCATTTCATATAGCTATTCTAGTTTAAGCTATTGTATTCGTGCTACTTATATCTGCGCCCCTAAATTACTCAGTTAATTCATTCCAATCTTATTATTTCGGATTGTCCATTTTCCTCCCGTCACATTAATTCTTAGTGCATCGGAATTCCTCCATTCGTGTGATTTAATTTCATCTCTGATCAAAGTATTTTTCGTGTCGAATTAGAGAGATTATTCATATTTATTCTTAGAGGGTCAACTTATAATTTAGTTTATCCTCCCTTTTAGACTTAAATTATCCATCTAGCTTGAACCTTTAAACTAACATCGCAGTCATTCATATTACTATTTTCCGTGACCGCAGTACCTTCTAGCTAGGCGGTACGTTTGATCTTTTACCTGTGCGCGGCCTAGATTTTACTGCCATATATTCCCCCCCTACGCCAATCACTCACCCCGCGTAGTGAACGGTACTTTCCACTGTTTTGCGTAGTATTTCAGAATACTTCACGTTAGAAACTTGACTCCCATAGATATTATTATCAAGGTGTTTATTTTATTTTATATGTATCTGTATCCTATGCGTATTTTTCCTTCCTTGATTGCCATATGATTAATTCTAGTACTCCATTTGAGATTAACATTATTAACTCTCTCCACTATAGTTATTACTTGCTCCCTGTTTCCATAATAACAGTCGAGTTTAGTGTATCTATAACCTAATTATGTTTGTCAATAAATAAGAGTGTAAATTACCATGTGTGTATATTGTGTTTATTGTTGCCTGATTGAGTTTACCATTATCATATGCACTGTGCTCGATGTGTTCCTGTCGAGGATTATTACAAATCTAAATATCCTAAATCCGGATTGATTATAGATAATACTGAAGCCTATTGGATTACAACCCGGCATAACAGTATCGAAGTGAAAGTGCCCATATCGCCTATCACTAAACTCGGTCCCGCCCAGCGCGGAGGTAGAGCCTATTCAGTTACCAGCAAGCCAGCAATCAACACAAACCGTCCAGCCCTTCAATTCATATTGAATAGTTTAATACAAATGTCAATATAATAATTCCGAACAGGACCCTGTCCTTGATAATTAATTATCGATTACCGAAATATACCTTTAACGCCCACCTTGTCACTAATCACTATTAGTAATATAGTACTATTAGTAATATAGTACTAATTAATACCGGTCCACATGATAACCATCTCATAATTATCACATAATTAAGCATCTTGAGAATAATAAATTAATCAGTGATAGGCAATATGGTTTTAGACGATGTCGATCAACTGCAGACATTCTTTGCCTTCTTACGCATCAAATCAGCCAAGCT
This sequence comes from Paralithodes platypus, assembly GCA_032716605.1. Taxonomy (NCBI): domain Eukaryota; kingdom Metazoa; phylum Arthropoda; class Malacostraca; order Decapoda; family Lithodidae; genus Paralithodes; species Paralithodes platypus. The sequence goes on along the minus strand of CM064579.1, from coordinate 1,851,744 downwards.
ACAGACCAACATGGTGAAACACATACAATAGCACTGGATATATCAAAGGCATTTGATAGAGTCTGGCACCAATCCTTATTGTCGAAGATGTCACACTACGGCCTTGCATCATTAGTTCCACTAATTTCTTCTTATCTTCATAACAGAAAAATATGTGTAATGGTAGAAGGCCTTTATTCTCAATTTCACTCAATAAATGCTGGTGTTCCCCAGGTATCAGTTTTGGCCCCAACTCTGTTCCTCATTCATATCAATGATCATATATATATTATCTAACACTCATAAGCCAATACATTCCTACGCAAATGACTGAACACTCCACAGTTCCTTCACATTTACCAATTCTTTCACCCAACCCGATCTTATAAATTCAAAAATAAACACTGCAATTTCTCTGAACCAGGACCTTTCTAGAATTAATGAATGGGGACAACAGAATCTAGTTTCCTTTAATGCACAGAAAACCAAGTACATTCAATTTTCTAACCGACAGAATCTCACTGGCTCCCATATATTTTGTAATGATGTAAATATTCCCACTTCCCCTAGTATTGACATTCTCGGTGTAACATTAACTACTAACTTGAGCTGGACACATTATGTTAGAAGTATTGCTAAGAATGCCTCTAAAAAACTGGGACTCCTGTACAGAGTTCGAGAATTCTTCACTGACGAGCAGTTGGCCGTAATATATAAAAGTCATGTGCGTTCTCAGATGGATTACTGTTCACCTCTGTGGGGTGGAAGTGGAGTGGTTGCATTGAGGCAGTTGGACAAAATTCAAAATAAAGCTATTAGATTTATCAATAACCCTGCAATCACACAGGACCTTCCTACATTATCCATACGAAGACACGTTGCATCCCTTGCATTATTCTACAGATATTTTCACAGCAATTGTTCCGAGGAACTTGCTTCAATTGTGCCGCCTCTCCACATCTTTCCCCGTAGAACTAGGGCAGCTGAGAGCGCCCATGAATTTACACTTTCTCCTCCACAATGCAGAACTTCTGCATATCAGAATTAATTTATCCCCAGAGCTACTACTCTTTGGAATTCACTTCCCTCGAATTGCTTTCCACAAACTTACAATCTACAAATGTTTAAATTCAGTTGTTACAAACATTTTATGAATGGAGGATGCCTTTAGGCACATGGACCTTTTTGTTTTATCTGTGGTTTTCCTTCCTCCGTTCATTGTCTCTTAAAAAAAGAAAAAAAGAAAAAGAAAAAAACGCTTAAACCACGAATTAATTAATTTGATACTATGATGGGGGAGTCACAGTGAGGACTCACAAATTACTTTATTGATAACGATAATATTATTATCATGATGGCCCGAGGGCCAAAAAGTAAGTAAAAGCATGCCATTAAGTCCATAATATATATAATTTGTACTAATTTATCTCGGTCCAAATAATTCAAAAAATCGGTTAAATATTAATTAATTAATTAACGGTCTAGCGGATGCGGAGGACAACGATTATGAGACGTGGCATTACGATTACGAAAGTGGATAATTATTAGCGATACCCACCACTGATACATATATATATATACACCGTATATACAGTATATATATATATATATATATATATATATATATATATATATATATATATATACATATATACTGTATATATATATATATATATATATATATATATATATATATATATATATTATATATATATATATATATATATATATAGAGAGAGAGAGAGAGAGAGAGAGAGAGAGTGGGAGAGAGATTGACGGATCGACGGACAGACAGACAGACATACAGAAAGACAGGGGGGTTGGAAGAGGTTTAAAATCATGCTTCGTAATCTGGCAACAAAATAGGAATATAAGTTCTTTGGCGTTTACAAATCCTTCCCCATCTGAACAAAATCGTCTAATCTTAGCCATAATACAATGAAGAAAGGCGCCATCGTACTGAAAGGGTTAAGGGGTATTTTTTTACTTCCCCAGACCTCCAGCTTCGAGCTTAAGACCTCGAACTCAACAAAAATATAATACCCAAAGACTACCCTCCGAGATATATTTGTACTTTTTTTACAGACAAATGTCCCGGCCAAAGGCCAGTTCCTCCTTATTTTCAAGCTTGCTGTCTCTCACCAGGACAAAATCCATACCGTACCTATATGCCATAAAAGGCTTACAAATGATACCGAATTGGGGGTGAAAGATCTTAAAAACTAACAAACTAATTTGGCGCAAGTTATGAAATTTCAAAACTAATGGGGCTAAACATGAGGGAGAAAAGGGTCCAAAAAACATTTAGCTTTAACAATTAACCTCCCCCAACCCCAACCCCTCAACCTCCTGACTGTAATAAGGGCCCCTATATATCTGGTGTGAGCCTGACATTTATTATACCGTACTAGTGTCCATCCAACAGTACCCATTACTGGTCCTACTAAACGTTACTACTTCTCTCTCTCTCTCTCTCTCTCTCTCTCTCTCTCTCTCTCTCTCTCTCTCTCTCTCTCTCTCTCTCTCTCTCTCTCTCTCTCTTATCATGAAAAACTAAACAAAATCAATTTGTTTTTACTTAAGAAAAGAAGATTGGGAATGTAGTTGTTTTTCAAGATAGTGAAGGGATTTGACAAAACTGATGTAGATTCACTTTTCAAAATTTATAATATTTTATTAACTCGGGGAAATTGAATGAAATTAAAAACCAGGAGGGCGAATCTCGATGTCACGAAGCACTTCTTCACCTACAGTGTGGTCATCGAGTGGAACAAATTGCCTGAGAAAGTGGAACAATGTAAGACTATTGACACATGCAAAAGAAGTCTTGATATCCATTATGAGGAGCTGAGAATAATCTAGGTTACAAACAAAAAAGGTTAAGCATCAGTAATATATAGTATTTCTCAACTTCACTCTTTACTATCAAATTCCCAGTAGAAGTTTTTCTCATTCGGCTGGGAGACTTCTTTCTCCAACTAAATTTCATGCCGACCAACGGTCTGAGGGAAGGGTGGGTGGGGAGAGAACCTTCTGCTTTGCTATCCTTACCTTCCACTTTGTAGCCAATTTAATGTTAGCATTAAGTCCGGACTACCTATTAGGGACCTCAAGGTCTGTGTTGTCTGTGTATCTATGTAACTCTTGAACAGTACCCATCACATTACTTGTTCTTGTAACGTCTCTCTCTCTCTATCTAACAGTGCCCATTACTTGGCCTCGTAACGTTAGTCTCTCTCTCTCTCTCTCTCTCTCTCTCTCTCTCTCTCTCTCTCTCTCTCTCTCTCTCTCTCTCTCACACACACATACACACACAGAGACTCACACGCACACACATACACACACACACTCTCTCTCTCTCTGTATGTGCGTTTGTTTTTCGGAATGTTAAACTTATATCGGCCACCCCATTTCTACAAAATGGACCACTATCTCAGAATATCGTTTTACCAAACCTCCGTCCAAAATAGGCCCAAATTACTTATTGCCAATTGTGTATGGGTGATGGACACTATTAAAAGTATGGATTTTGTTTCAGTTCAATTTTCTTAGCACCTCGAGTATGATAAAGCATTTTGACAGTTGATTATGGTTATCATTAGACGATTTTAGACAGTTTAGGAAGAGTATGTCTGATATATGTGTAACACTATTTCATTTATCCCTCTGGCTTCTATATACCCTTACTAATATGAATTAAATCGTCTAAGAATAGCCAGCAAACAGAACAAAAATTAGGCATCGGTTCTTGAACGGCATAAGATTCCACCTATTTTGTTTTTATCAAAGCAAATATATGCGACGAACTCGTTAGATACCCGGTACATATTTTGTATTAATTAATGAATTTATCTTTTTGGAAAATACGATGATGCATTTATTTTCCTATAATTAGCCAGTTTGTTTTAAACGATTTTATTCAGATTAGGAAGGCTATATGGAAGTCAGAGGAGAAATTGAGATAGTGTTTGCCCTTTTAATTCCCACAGATCCTTCCTTAGCTGGATATAATCGTTTGATTAGGATGTGTTATATCTATGGCTAATCTTCCACTGTTAAAGAAGGTTATTGGTATGAAGGGTGTAATTAAAGTGTCCATAATAATTTGCCCTTCAAAGGTTCCGGTTCGGTATATTGCTTTAGTCCATCCATTATAGGCAAGCCAAACTATATTACCCCTAGTCTCTATAACTCGTAAGCGACTAGAGTAATTGACCTAATATGTCTACCATTTGGGAAACGTTAGCCAGGGATTAAATGTGTCAATTTACAACCCATATGCTCTAGCCCTTTTTGAGTTACAGAGGTTAGTGTTCACGATTGCTGGCCTACCTATAATGAAAGGACTATAGTTATAAACCCCTCTACTACAAGGATAATATAGATATACTGTATATCGATTTAATACAGAAATAACTACTAATATCTTCAACTTGAATTGATTTCCCTTTATTAATCCTTTTTATTATTGACTATCTTTTATTATTTATTAATATATCTTATAATTGTGTTATTATATAATTATATTGATTTAGTGTATCTTATTATATTTGTATTTAGCATATTATATTGTATTATTTGTATTGTGTTTGTTGTTTTAAGAGTCCTCCCTAGACTTCCATCAAGATTTACAAAATTAATATAATGTACATCCACCAATATCCTCTTTCAAGATAAATGTGTACATTTTTTCGATATGCAAATGTCCCTACCAAAGGCCGGTTCCTCTTAATTTACAGGCAGAAAACAATAAACACCTAAAAAACACGAACAGTCTCAATATTGACAAAACAATGGGGTATAAGGTCTTAAAATCACCAAACTAAGGGAGCGAACGTCTTGTTATATCAACACTATGGGGGCTAAGCATGAGGGAGAAGGGGGTCCAGGAAAAGGAGCCAGCTCCCCTTAAAAATGCTAGTAAAACAATTATATATAATTTTACTTTCACAAAACTCTATTGAATACTTTCATCAAAACACTCAAAGACACTTTCACTGTTTTCAAAACTCTAAATTGGATGTCGATTTTTACTTGGTGAGCGAAACCAAGCCTGCAATTTAGGAGGAATCGGCTTTATGAGGGGTATTTTTCTATCGGGAAATGCACACATTTTTCTCGAATGGGGGTAATAGGGGGATTTGTATAAGTTTGATAGGGATCTAGGAGGAAACTATAAATAATAATAATAATAATAATAATAATAATATAATTAATAATACAAATAATAATAATAATAATAATAATAATAATAATAATAATATAATTAATAATACAAATAATAATAATAATAATAATAATAATAAATAATAATAATAATTAATAATACAAATAATAATAATAATAATAATAATAATAAATATTATTATTATATATTTTGATTTATTAATATTATTTGTTTTCTATCTCCCCTCTTAACTAAGATAGTCAAAAAGATTATACCCTAAAAGAGTCACTTCAATACTTTCCCTCTCATCAAAACCCTCTTGGAAATATCAGAAATCCCCGAAATGCAAAATTGCCTATTCCCGAACCCGTGGAGGAAATGTTACTTTCTCAACAATGCGTCACTTTTGGAATACCTCGCTGTGTTATATTATGCTGGCACACGTATGTCGATTGACGTCCAGTCCTTATAAATGTAGTTTTTCAGAGATTGTTCAGACATAAGAAAAAGCATTTCTTTTTTTTTTTTTTTTTTTTAAAGGGCACTTTTTCAGAGCTAGTACACACATAAATATATTCAACAATAGATAACTACAGTATATCATTTATTTTTACACATGATACTTTTTCAGAGTTAGTACAATAATAGTATGAATTGAAAATAAACACACATATTATGTATTCCTTACAAACGGCACTTTTTTCAGAGATAGTACAAATATATAATAGATTAAAACAAAAAGAAAACAGTACCGGTGACGTACTTTGTATTTGATTTCAGCTACTCTTAGACAATTGTATGATTTTTAGGAAGAGTATATGAAAGCTTAAATAATTAATTGAGATTGTCTGTACCTTTGTCTTAGGCAGACGTCCTTCATATACTGACTAAAATAGTTTAATTTTTGTCAGACTATTATTGAGATGTTTAAAAACCAGTTAGCTTGAGGGGTGTTTGAGGAAGACCTTGTTATTTACTGTATATCGCTTGAGAACCAGTTAGCTTGAGGGGTGTTTGAGGAAGACCTTGTTATTTACTGTATATCGCTTGAGAACCAGTTAGCTTGAGGGGTGTTTGAGGAAGACCTTGTTATTTACTGTATATCGCTTGAGAACCAGTTAGCTTGAGGGGTGTTTGAGGAAGACCTTGTTATTTACTGTATATCGCTTGAGAACCAGTTAGCTTGAGGGGTGTTTGAGGAAGACCTTGTTATTTACTGTATATCGCTTGAGGGGTGTTTGAGGAAGACCTTGTTACTTGAGGGGTGTTTGAGGAAGACCTTGTTATTTACTGTATATCGCTTGAGGGAACCTACTGTAGTACACACTATTAACCCTATCAAGTTACGATTACGCGTCACTTTAACGTTTTCTGGCTAATATTGTACGATTTTATTCAAATTACGAAGAGTATTTGGAAGTCAGGGGGTTGCACTAGTATTGTTTACCCTTATGATTCCCACAGATCCTTCCTAAATTGTATAGCATCGTCAAATAGTAGCTAGAATAATCTATCAAAATGCGTCATAATCTTCAAATGGAGAAAATCATTACAAAACTCGAAGGTTCTATGTAAGTAAGTGGATGTATTGAGAAAGGTTGCACACCATTCAATCATTAACCCTTGGAAGATTGTGACGCATGTTGACAGTTTGCTCTGGCTCTCATTGGACGATTTTAGACAATTGAGGAAGGATCTGTGGGAATTATAATGGTAGGGGCTGTCACAATGAACCCTCAGACTTCTTAATCTGAATAAAATCGTCTAATAATAGCCAGACAACAATACATATATGCTTATCGGAGCATGGAAGGGTTAAAAACCTGTCCTTATTATTCCCCTGAGAATTATGACGCATTTTCTGGCTATTGTTAGACAAATTTATACAGCTTAGGAACGATTTGTGGGAATGACATGGGTAAATAATGTCTCAATGAATCGTCTGACTTTCACATACCTTAATTCATACCCTTCCTAATCTAAACCATATCATCTAATAATAGCCAGAACAACTGTCTACAGCCGTCATAATCATCAAGGGGTTAAAGAATACTTAAAACCAGAATATATGTAATCAATGTTTCACAGTCTACGGTACTAAAAGGGGTGAGAACACGATTAAAACTATTCCGTTGTTTTTGACGGCCACAGAACAGGCAGCAATATTGTCAACATAATACCGTAATATAAATCCTCTGAAGATTATTACACAAGTTGACAGGTTATTCCGGCTATCATTAGAAGATTGTATTCAACTTAGGAAGGATCTGTGGAAATTTAGAGGGTAAAAACTATCTCGATCAACCCTCTGTCTTCCATAATTATGCCCTTCCTAATCTGAATAAGATCATCTAATAGAAGCCAGAACACAAAATAAATTAATCATTGTCTCCTTTAAGGGTTAACGTTGACAAGCATTCTTTAATACCGGTGCCAATATTGATACCGTAGTTGTTTTACTGTTTTAAAATACCAATTTAAAGGAATACTATTTCCAAGAAGGTGTATTTGTGTTTTCTTCTCCCCTTCTTCACCATGTGTATACCCATTAGTTATGAGATTTTAAGACGTTCGCCCCATTAGTTTGGAGATTATGAGAATTTCGCCCTATTTCTTACTTATTGTAAGACCTTTTTTTTTTGTCATTTAGGTGTCGATTTTTTTTCTGGCGAGTGATAGCAAGCCTGCAATTAAAGCGGAACTAGCCCTATCCAAAAGCTCACAAATTGATCTCGAAATGGTGTTTTGTGGATATTATGTTTAGCTTGATGGAGGTCTAGAGAGGAAAACAATGAAAATAAAATAATAATAAATAAATAAACTCCCCTTAAGGTAAATATAGGCTATGTAGCTAAAGACCAATTAAATCCAGTGTAGAAGGTCAATAATCACAACACACATTATTTAAAGAAGAGTTTCTTCGTGACGATCTAAACATTTTCTTGTAGTATTTTCGAAACACTATAAATTGTAAGTAATCTATACGATTTTGTAGGTTCGCAGTACCGATATAATCACTGTACAATAAATCAATCGAAATAGGAATTTGCATAATTATAACTTGCATGTGATATACTGCATTACGTGTTCAACATATTTATTTGAATACACAATATTTACAATAAATACGTTTTTTGTTTAGAAAACTGCAGTATACAGTATGTGATTCCGTTATACTTTTCTTCTTCTTGCGAAATGGAAATGTGAACGTTTTATAGTAAATTTATTGTAACCAACTGGAGACGAGCCACGGAATATGAGGGAGATCACGAGAGCGACTAGCGCGCACACACTCTCTCTACCTAGTCTCACCGTGCACTGCCAGTGCCAGCTCGGCACTGCCCTGCCAGTGACACAGGTGCCAAACGCAAACGACCGACACAATTTACAACCTTTTCACCTTGTGTTATGACTGACACTAGACGATTTAATGCAGCTTTAAAAAAGGACCTATGTTATACAGAGGCTTTATGGAGAAAGTGTCTCCCACTTTGAGTCCTAGAGGTAGGTTATAAACTAATAATATTCATCTAGTAGTAATCAGAGTTAGAAGTAATTAAGACATCGTGCTGAAGGGTTTAAGGAGGACCTAAGTTATTCAAAGGGTTTACGGAGATCGCACTTACCCTTTTGAGTCATAGAGGTAAATTATATGCTAAACATAATTGTTTATTGGCAACCAAAAGAAGATGAAAATTACGTAATCGCGCTGAAAGGATTAAACGTCAAAATCTGCATAGCTGCATATATCTTTCAGATTTACACAATATCAATATTTCAACTTTAAATATTCAATGGTATGACAATGGCATACCTTTTCAGACCCTTAACATTGTTGATCGCTATCTCAAGTTTATCATATAGAATTGTTTCATATAGTATCGGGTGGCATGGACTCATTAGCCTTGGTCAACCTTAACATTCCGGGTAGATGGAATTCGTCAGCCTTGGTTGGCAACTAGGGTAGAAAGCCTTATGTGAATACGTGCTACTTACCTAAAGGTAAAGGTAAACTTGTCTCACACCACTGCTGAAAATAGTGCTAAAAAGATACATAGAGGGCCTCGGAGTCGGACTGACCCTAAGTTGAGTGATCAATTCTGTAAGTTCATACATTAGCTGGCACAGGATGTCCTTCTCACGGGGACAGGTCTGCTTGGGGGCGTTTTGTGTATGAAAGACCCTCATAAAGGGGAGTAATGCGTCCGTCAATAGATAGATAGATTGTACCAGCTGTTAGTGCATTAGACCGTGTGTAACTGTGCTTTATGTACGTTGAAGCTTGTGTGCGTTTTTGTACGCACGAGAGACACGTCTCTCGTACATACAAAGAGAGTGTGTGTGTAAGTGTGTGTGTGTGTGTGTGTGGGCCGCGGGGACAAATATATATATATATATATATATATATATATATATATATCTATATATATATATATATATATATATATATATATATATATATATATATAATATATCCTCACAGGCGTTCATTATTAGTTTAACCCGATGACCAATGTAGTGGACACAAATAATCACACAGTCGGAACAAAGCCAGGAGAGGGTTTGCTATGTATCTATTATTTGTTTTGTTTTATTATCTGTTTTTGTCATAGATCTGTTGAGGCGAGCATAATTATTAACCATAAATATTATATATAATAGTTATATTCCACATATGCTCTCTCTTTCTCTTTCTCTCGTGAGTGAGTGAGTGAGTGAGAGAGTGTGTGTATGTGTGTGTGAGAGAGAGAGTGGGAGTGAGAGATAATTATACAAACACTAACACAAATCAACAACACCAACAGGTCTCATCACATCCTACATTACGGTGACAGACACAAATAATGTACATGGAGTTGGTTCACCAGGGATAACTGTGTTATTACGATCAAAATGAAAGTAATATGGTTTATATGGAGCAACGATTATTAGTTATTACATTTTAAAGCTGTCATCCCCTTTCGGATTATGATGCGTTTTAGTAGTTAATTCTGGCAATTATTAGACGATGCACTGAACTATCCAACTCTGGCTCTTCTCAAGCTTTCTGGCATCTAGCCAAAAACCTCTCCAACAATTTTTCTTCCTCGTCTTTCCCTCCCCTTTTCCACTCTGATGGCTCAACCATCACTTCTTCCTCTTGACAAATCTGAACTCTTCGCTCAAACTTTTGCTAGAAACTACACCTTGGATGATTCCGGTGGTATTCCTCCCTCTCCACCCCCCTCTCTCCTACTTATGCCTAATATCCTAATCTCGTCTTAAGATGTACTTTCTACCCTCTCTGGGCTTAATACTAAGAAGGTGTATGGTCCGGACGGTGTTCCTCCTGTTGTACTCAAAAACTGTACTTCCGTGCTAACCCCCTGCCTAGGCAAACTCTTTCGTCTCTGTCTCTCCTCTAACGTCTTTCCTTCTTGCTGGAAGTTTGCTCTCATTCAACCTGTCCCAAAGAAGGGTGATCGCTCTCAACCCTCCAACTATCGTCCAATTGCTCTCATCTCTTGTATCTCTAAAGTTTTTGAAACTATTCTTGCTCCAAATTTCTTAAGAATTTCTCTTCTCATAATCTACTCTCAGATCGCCAGTATGGCTTCCTTAAGGGTTGCTCTACTGGTGATCTTCTTTCATATCTTACTAAGTCATGGTCATCCTCCTTTCGGGACTTTGGTGAGACCTTTTCTATTGCACTATCCATATCAAAGGCCTTCGATAGAGTCTGGCACAACTCTTTAATTTCTAAACTACCCTCCATTTGTATCTTTGTCTCTAATTTCCTTTCCAGCCGTTCCATAGCTGCGGTTGTGGACGGCCATCGCTCACTTCCTCATTCTATCAACTCTGGTGTTCCTCAGGGTTCTGTCCTATCTCCTATTTTCTTTCTAATTTTCATAAATTTTCTTCTCAACTGTACATCCAGTCCCAACTATTCATACGCAGACGACTCTACCTTACACTACTCAGTTAGTTTTCCAGAACGCAACAGCCAGCAATCCCTTAAAGACAAACGTAATGAAGCAATAGAACACTTGTCTTCTGATCTAGCTACTATTTCCAATTGGGGTAGAGAAAACCTTGTTGCATTTATTGCTTCCAAGACCCAATTTCTTCCTCTTACTACCCGTTCGGAACTCCCAGAGGGTTATCCCTTACACTTCAACAATACAAAAATCAATCCTTCATCTTCTCTCAATATTCTCAGTGTCTCTTTCTCTTCTGCTCTCACTTGGAAGGACCATATTACCAGTCTTGCTAAGGCAGCATCCCAGAAGCTGGCTGTGCTCAACCGCCTCAAGGGGTTCTTTACCCCTGCGCAGCTTTTTGCTCTATACAGAGGCACAGTGCGTCCTTGTATTGAGTATTGTTCACATGTGTGGGGAGGATCCTCTCACACTGCACTCCTAGACAATGTAGAAAATAAAGCCTTTCGTATCATTAACATCTCGTCCACTCACCAACTCTCTGCAATCTCTCTCTTCGCCACAATGTTGCATATCTCTTGCTATTCTATCGCTACTACAATAATCAGTGTTCCTCGGAGCTTTCCCAGTGTATACCACCTCCTCTACGTACTGTACATAGTACCCGTTTTGCAACACAATCCCACCCCTGCTTTGTGCAACTCTCCAACCCAAGAGTGAAACGATATTTTCAGACTTTCTTCTATTCAACTGCTGAGCTCTGGAACTCTCTTCTAGGATCAGTTTATCCTCTTCCTATGACTTACATTGCTTTAAATTCCGTGCGTCCAGGCATTTTAGCTCGAACGTCCCTTGATTTTGGCCCTGTCACTGTTTCAACTCTGTTGGAGGCACTCGCTGCAGGCAGTTCTGACTTTTGTCTCCCTCATTCACATAGAAGAAAAACAAAAAATTAGGAAGAACGTGTGGGAGCTAGAGAGTTAATTGAGATTGTATTTACCCCTTTCATTCCAGAGATCAATCCTAAATATCATAACATTGTCCAATGATAACCAGGATTTACTTTACTGACGAGATAATATCTCTTCAGGACCATATTGTTTGGCCCAAAAGCAGTTAATACATACCATCAAATCCCTAGTAAATGTCGATATCTTACAACAATGCACACACACACACACACACACAGAAACACCTAGTACCAATGATTTGAAGAATCTTACTTACATGATACATCCTTATGAGTAGATACTGACAGCGCTATATACTGTTGTTTGGAGACACCTACTGTATATACTAAGCCGAAACGAATATTCATACTGACCCCTTAGCCACCACTGTTTCGGCTTCTACCCCAAAGTTATATATTCATCTATCCTAAACCACAATGTCCTCGTCACAGGCTGCATTCAAGCAGCCAAATTGCTTGTACTTTAGTCATAGTCCAAGAATCCTTTAAAGGAAGGGGTTATTTAATTATATATATATATATATATATATATATATATATATATATATATATATATATATATATATATATTTATATTATTTTATATATATTTCTAGTTTGCTCCTTAGGCCTCTATAAAGCCCAATAAAACACCCCCAGGCAAATATGGTGTTAGTTGTGAAAACCTGTCCACATAATAATGCAGAGCTTTAGCAGTTTCATATTTTTCAATTAAGTATTGACAATGTAATCGCTAGGTGATTTTTTTTTTTTTTGTTTTTTTTTTCTATGTGATTGAGGGAGGCAAAAGGCATAACTGCCTATAGCGAGTTCAACCCCATAGTTGAAAGAGAGACAGGGCCAAAATCAAGGGACGTTCGAGCCAAAATGCCTGGACACACGGAGTTTGAAGCAATTTAAGTCATAGGAAGAGGGAAAGACTGATTCTGGGAGAGAGTTCCAGAGCTCAGCTGTTGAGTAGAAGAAAGTTTGAGAGTAACGTTTCACTCTTGGGTTGGAGAGTTGCACAGAGTAGGGGTGGGATTGATTTGCAAGACGGGTACCACGTGCCCTACGTAAAGGAGGTGGTATGCACTGGGATAGCTCTGAGGAACACTGATTATTATAGTAGCGATAGATAGCGAGAGAGATGCAACATTGCGGCGGAGAGAGAGAGATTGCAGAGAGTTGGTGAGTGGACGGGAGTTAATGATACGAAAGGCCTTCCTTTCAACTTTGTCTAGGAGAGCAGTGTGAGAGGAACCTCCCCACACATGTGAACAATACTCAATACAAGGGCGCACTATGCCCCTGTACAGAGCAAGAAGCTGTGCAGGGGAAAAGAACCCCCTAAGGCGGTGGAGCACACCCAGATTCTGGGAGGCTGCCTTAGAAAGACTGGTAATATGGTCCTTCCAAATGAGAGCAGAAGAAAAAGAGACACCAAGAATATTGAGAGAAGATGAAGGGTTGATTTTTGCATTGTTGAAGAATAAGGGATAGTCCGCTGGGAGATCCTGACGGGTAGATAGATGGAGAAATTGGGTTTTGGAAGCATTAAAGTTAACAAGGTTTCTCTCTGCCCCAATTGGAAATAGTATTTAGATCAGAATTAAAGAGTTCTATGGGTGCATTACGTTTGTTGGAGGGATTGCTGGCTGGGGCGTTCTGAAAAACTAATGGAGTAGTGCAAGGTTGAGTCGTCTGCGTATGAATGGATGAGAATTAAGGTACAGTTAAGGAGATCATTTATAAAAATTAGAAAGAGAATAGGAGATAGGACAGAGCCCTGAGGAACACTGGAGTTTATAGAGTAGGAAGTGAACAATGGCCGTCCACAACCGCGGCTATGGAACGGGCGGAAAGGAAATTAGAGACAAAGGCACAGATGGGTGGATAGAAACCGAAGGAGGGTAGTTTAGTAATTAAAGATTTATGCCAGACTCTATCGAAGGCTTTCGATATGTCTGTGCCAATAGAAAAAGTCTCACCGAAGTCCCGAAAGGAGGATGACCAAGAGTTAGTAAGATATGAAAGAAGATCACCAGTAGAGCGACCCTTAAGGAAGCCATACTGGCGATCTGAGAGCAGATTATGAGAAGAGAAATGCTTCAGAAATTTGGAAGCAAGAATAGTTTCAAAAACTTTAGAAAGACAAGAGATAAGAGCAATTGGACAATAGTTGGAGGGTTGAGAGCGGTCACCCTTCTTTGGGACAGGTTGAATGTGAGCAAACTTCCAGCATGAAGGGAAGACGTTAGAGGATAGACAGAGACGAAAGAGTTTGCCTAGGCAGGGAGTCAGCACGGAAGCACAGTTTTTGAGAACAACAGGAGGAACACCGTCCGGACCGTACGCCTTATTAGTGTTATTAGTGTTAATTAGTGTTTACGCTTGCTGGCAGGTTAAAGAAAATCGAGTATAGTTTGTAATGTTTATTCTGGTGACAGATGCCCGACAGTGACGAATTTCATATTGTGTAGCATGTCCATGAAGACTCAAGAAAACACCTAACTTGCTCGTGAATTCACAATGAAAACAGATGATGTTTTTTCACAGTATTTAACAGCACTCATATATATATATACAATATATATATATATATATATATATATATATATATACATATTTTGTTAACCCATTGAGGGTTAGGAAGCGGTTTGACAGTTTTTTCTGGCTACTTGTTCAACAAATTTATTAATTTAGGAAGAATTTGTGGGAAATATATAAGTATATGAGGTAATTTTCACCCCCTTCATTCTTAGAGTTCTTCTTAATTTGCAAATAATCGTCTAATGAAACTAAGAACGTCCCCTTAAGTAAGGGGTTAAGCACAAGTTAGGTCGAAAGAGACACTCAAAAGAGACAAGCCATTACAATAAGCCCAGAGGGTATTTCACAATAATCCGCATATAATAATAAGGTTCCTAGATACTGCTGGATCAACACTGACAGTGGGTGTGAGAACACTACCCATCCATCTTGTTCTTCCCGGGAATCGAACACTAGTTGTTTAAGTAGTTGTTGTAGAACACTAGTTGTTAAGAGCAAACCTGGTGGTCCCTCGGATATCCACCCCCGGCAGGGTTGGGTTATTGACACAGGGCCCTCCCGGTCGTCATCATGCGACTGTGTCAAGAGCATTGCAACGTCCCAAAGCTGCTTGTCAGTACAGCTATTTCTTTAGTAATATAAGGGGACTTCACTCTAACATCAATTCTGTACACCAATTTCTTCAAGCAGAATCCCCTACTCTCCTTTTTTTGACAGAGACTCAAGTAACATCCACATCTGACACATCTAGATTTAATTTTCCAGGTTATCAACTGCTCCAAAATTTCAGACCTAAAGGTGGTGTATGTTGCTTCGCAAAATCTGAAATTGCCCTGGAGGAGGTTACTAGTTTCAATTGTCCCTATTTTGATTATTCTATATACAAATTAATTTCTGGTGGTAAATTTAAATACATATGTTGCATCTACCGTTCCCCAAATACTCCTCCAGAGCAAAGTCTTTTTGATTCTCTGTCCTCACAACTCAGTGTCCTCAACTTAAATGCTTCTTCTGAAATCACTGTGTTGGGTGATTTTAATGTCCATAATGTTGAATGGCTCACTCATTCAGCCAGGACTGATGATGCTGGTCTTGAATGTGAGCTATTTGCAGACTCATTTAATCTCATTCAACTAGTCAACCAACCCACCCGTGTACCAGATAATCCTAATCATAATTCCCACCTACTGGACTTATTTTTAACAACCAATTCAGAAAATTATGATGTTACAGTGAGGTCCCCACTTGGATCTTCTGATCACTGTTAGATACGGGCCACCTGTGTATCACCTACCACACCTTCCCACTCTGAACCTGTTTTGGTGACTAAATGGCATTACGGTAGGGCAGACTGGGAGGGTCTTCAAGGTTTCTTTATTGATATTCCCTGGACCGCTTTCGTTTCTAATGATGCACACCACCTTGAGCCACATACAAGATTTTGTAAAAATTGGAATGGAAACTTTTATTCCTCATCAAAAGTACAGTAAAAGATCTAATTCACCTAATGGTTTGACCATAATTGTGCTAGAGTAACTGAACAAAAAGCAATAGCCTACAATGCATACACAAGATCAAAAACACATGAAGCCTTTAATTACTTTAGAAACATCAGCAATCATGCCAAAACTGTATTAAACCTAACTAAATCAAACTTTCTCCATAAGCAGGCAAATAAACTTCTAAATAATCCAAATGAGAACAAAATATTTTGGTCTACTCTTAACTCATTCAAATCCAACTTCACTACTGCTTCATCCATTCCACCATTAAAATCTCCGACTGGCAATCTTGTAAGTGACCCACAAGCTAACCTTCTTGCAGATATTTTCTCCACCAACTCAACCTTAGATGAAATAAATCAAGATGTCCCTGTACTTAATTTTAATTCACCTGAAATTCCCTCACTTAAGATCCACACCAGACATGTCAAAACTATTTTGCAGAATCTCTCAGTAGATAAGGCTCCTGGTCCAGATGAAATTCCTCCAATAGTACTTAAGAATTGCTCCTTGGTGCTCGCTCCTGTATTGGCAAAATTTTTCCGTCTGTGTACTCATACCTCATGCTTCCCAGTATCTGGAAAGAAGCAAACATCCATCCAGTTCCTAAAAAAGGTGCCTCTTCAGATCCATCAAACTACAGACCAATAGCTATAACTTCCACTCTTGGCAAAGTTTTTGAAATTATATTAAATAATCACATAATTAAGCATCTTGAGAATAATAAATTAATCAGTGCTTGGCAAGATGGTTTTAGGCGATTTCGATCACCTACAGACATTGTTTGCCTTCCTAGTATCAAATCAACCAAGCTACAGACCACATGGTGAAACACATACAATAGCACTGGATATATCAAAGGCATTTGATAGAGTCTGGCAGCAATCCTTATTGTCGAAGATGTCACACTACGGCCTTGCATCATTAGTTCCACTAATTTCTTCTTAGCTTCATAACAGAAAAATACGTGTAATGGTAGATGGCCTTTATTCTCAATTTCACTCAATAAATGTGGTGTTCCCCAGGGATCAGTTTTGGCCCCAACTCTGTTCCTCATTCATATCAATGATCTCATATCTACCACTCATTAATCCAATACATTCCTACGGCAGATGAGCTCACCACTCCACAGTTCCTTCACATTTAACCAATTCTTTCAACCACACCACGATCTTATAAATTCAAAAGATTAAACACTGCAAATTTCTCTGAACCAGGACCTTTCTAGAATTAATGTAATGGGGACAAGAGAAAATCTAGTTTCCTTTTGAATGCACCAGAAAACCAAAAACGTACAGCAATTTCTCTAACCGACAGAATCTCACTGAACTACCATATAATTTTTAATGATGTAAATATTCCCACTTCCCCTACGTATTGACATTCTCGTTCTGCTACACATTAACTACTAATCTTGACGCTGGACAACATTATGTTTAGAAGCATTGCTAAGGAATGCCTCTAAAAAACGTGGGACTCATGTACCAGAGTTCCGGAGAATTCTTCACTGGACGAGCAGGTTGGCAGTCACGTAATATTATCTAAAAAGTCAATGTGCGATCCTCAGATGGGATTAATGTTCACCTCTAGTGGGGTGGAA
>CM064579.1:1778039-1833973 GCA_032716605.1 Paralithodes platypus | reverse complement strand
TCTGGACACGGGTGGGTTGGTTGACTAGTTGAGTGAGATTAAATGAGTCTGCAAATAGCTCACATTCAAGACCAGCATCATCAGTCCTGGCTGAATGAGTGAGCCATTCAAACATTATGGACATTAAAATCACCCAACACAGTGATTTCAGAAGAACCTTTAAGTTGAGGACACTGAGTTGTGAGGAGAGAGAATCAAAAAGACTTTGCTCTGGAGGAGTATTTGGGGAACGGTAGATGCAACATATGTATTTAAATTTACCAGCAGAAATTAATTTGTACATAGAATAATCAAAATGGGACAATTGAAAATAGTATACCTCCTCCAGGGCAATTTCAGATTTTGCGAAGCAACATACACCTCCTTTAGGTCTGAAATTTTGGAGCAGTTGATAACCTGGAAAATAAAATATAGATGTGTCAGATGTGGGGATGTTACTTGAGTCTCTGTCAAAAAAGAGGAGAGTAGGGGATTCTGCTTGAAGAAATTGATGTACAGAATTGATGTTAGAGTGAAGTCCCCTTATATTGCTAAAGAAAAAGCTGCACCGACGAGCAGCTTTGGGACGTTGCAATGCTCTTGACACAGTCGCATGGTGACGACCGGGAGGGCCCTGTGTCGATGACCCAACCCTGCCGGGGGTGGATATCCGAGGGACCACCAGGTTTGCTCTTAACAATTGTACTGCCATGATTTATTAGGTAAATATGTATAGTGTTACATGTATGATATGTAGTGGGAAGAGTAGTGTTTTATGGATAGAGGATAGCGATGTAGGGCAATGTCGTAAGTTGGATGTGTATGTTATATAAAGAGGGTTTCCCTGATACCCCTGATGTTTGAGGCAGAAAGATATGTATCCAGCTACCAAGGCCTGGGAGAGAACATGGAATTGAGGCTATTCCCTGAGTCTCCCGAAACCTTGGCGGTAGTACTTCCCTGGGCGCCTACCCCTACTACTACAATATGTAATATTGAATATATAATATTTATCTTCTTTTTATCTTCTATATACTCTACGTTTTATAGGTATTTATTCGCATTTATTTGTCATAAGTAATATTATCTCTCTCTGTGTAGGCTAGTTTCTCTTCTCTCTCTCATCACAACTTGCTTAGGGTTACGACATTGCTCTCTCTATCTCTCTCACACCATTTATGTTGAAGCTCTACTGTTCTTGGTCCCACTAAAGCACTCGGTAGTCTATTCTACATATCTACAAATCTATCACTAATCTAATAGAGGCAGATCCCTTACAAAGTCAATCTCTCCCTCTCTCTCTCTCGCTCTTGTTTGTTTCCACACTGGTACAAATGAGGCAGATCCCTCACACATGTAACTAAGATGAAACTGGAACCTGCAAAAAGACAAGTGGCCCACACAAGGCAGATCCCATTCAAATCAAATCCATCTCGTCCATATGCCTATCTGATTTTATCTTGAAGCTCTCTATTGTTCTTGATCCCACTATAGCACTCGGTAGCTATTTCACATATCTACAACTCTGTTACGAGAGAGGCAGATCCCTTACACATGCAAGCAAGATGAAATGGGAGTCTGCAGAGAGTGAAGTGGCCCACACGAGGCAGATCTCTTTCACACCCAACCCATCTCATAAACGGTATCTGAGCCTACTTACTATACACCCATGTTCTTATATATTTACAACCAAGATGCAATTGTAAGAAATATGAATATAATAAAATGGGGTTCTGCAGAGAGCCAAGTGGCCCACACAAGGCAGATCTCTTTCAAATCCAATCCATCTCATAAACGGTATTTGTTATTTACTTACAATATAATCATAATCATTCAGATTTATTTTTGGTGAATAGCAGAGTTTTGGCTAAGGTTTTTAACAATTCCTCTCTTTGCCAAATGCTTACTTTAATAACAATAATATGGACCTTCAAAGTTTTGACAACTTCTTGTATGACTTACCCTATGGTCTGAGCCATAATAGCTTTTCCATGTTTTTAGTTCAGTGCACTGGACAGATTCGATTGCCAAGATACCGCCATATACCTCCCAACTGGAATTTATCTACATTGTATCTAAAACATTTATTTAGAAATCCCTTCAAAACGGTATCCATGGATGCATGATTATTATATTTATGCACTGGTTATTTACTAGTGTAAGATAACTGAAGTTTGAAAATTATAACTAAAATATTGTATATTAAGTAGAAAGTAAGAATTGAACATATTGAGCGTATTGTTTGTGTTTTTATGTTTTATCAATACCAAATATCAGTGCTCGGCCAGACAGCCTGAGGAACAGCAACAACAAACAACCCTGGATATAAAACCATATAGGACTAAATCATACAAATCACAACAACAACAATAGGAAAATATTATATTAATGCCCTCGGTATCAAATAAAATAATAAAATCCATTAAGATATTTTTTATTTTAGTTTTTCTATGTGAATGAGGGAGACAAAAAGGCATAACTGCCTGCATCGAGTGTCTCCCCCATATTTCAAAGAGTGACAGGGCCGAAATCAAGGGACGTTCGAGCTAAAATGCCTGGACACACGGAGTTTGAAGCAATTTAAGTCATAGGAAGAGGGAAAGACTGATTCTGGAAGAGAGTTCCAGAGCTCAACAGTTGAATAGAAGAAAGTCTGAGAATAGCGTTTCACTCTTGGGTTGGAGAGTTGCACAGAGTAATGATAATAAGGGTTGTTTCGTATCTGGCAACAGTGTCAACATGTAAACACTAGCGATTATTCGGAATTTAATCTCTTAATATTTATACCATTAAAATAGACATCGATCACTATTAAAATTTAATACAAACATAAACAGTGCTATTACATATTATTTGAACATGATATAGAACGGTCGTTCCTTTAAACCAACGTCCGTATCTATTAAAAACAAAAAAAAATAGGCTAGGTACGAATTTAGCAGTTCGGTAGTTCAATTGCTGATAGTTGATTGATTGATTGCCTTTATTAAGTTATAGTTACATACATCATGATATGTACAGAACATTGGCAAATTTTCAAAATGCACCCCAATACAACATTATCACTCCCACAACAATACCTATCACCAGGCGAAATCTAGGACGATTTAGCAACAACAGAGTTTACCTGCAATGTATTTTCTGGGCCTGCGTATTTCAAGCGCGCCTGAGTTATCACACGATCACGTTTTAGAGCTTTTTGGCCCAGGCCAATTACCGCACCATCTTGTCATAAGGAGTTCGAGGGGGTTAAATTGCTAGGTACATAGAGATAGAAGAATGCCAACGAAAGCTAAACAAAAATATAACAAATATTTTGAAAATGAGGTTGTTGTTGTTGTTGTTGTTCCCTAAGCTGCCTGGCCGAACAGCCCCGAGTCCCTGAGAAAGGCCATGACCACGATCGGGCTTTCCCACAGAGCTCTCATTGAGTGTAGATTGTGTTGTTGGCGTAAGTGGTTGTGTGAAATGCAGTCTTCTATGATGTGTTTAATGGTATGGGGTGCTGTGTTACATCCCGGGCAGGTGTCGACAACGGAGTCATCCAGTCTCTTCTGATAGCTCAGGAGAGCTGGATGGTGTCCGCATCTCAGCCTGGCCAGGTGGACTCTGTCCTCGCGAGGAAGGGAGGATTCGGAAGGATGGATTTCGGGAGGTCGTGCATGCAGCTGCGTGTTGTCTGTGAGTGGGTGGATGGATCGGTGAGAGATATGAGTATGGATGTGCTTCTGGAAGTTGGTTCGGGGTGGGCAGGGAGGGAGAGAGGACAATAATTGTGTGTGTGATACCGTGTGCTGGGTGTTGTTTTGATATTTCTTGGTGTCTGTGGGTGTGTTGCCATGTAGTTTAGTGGGTGGTCTTGGTTCGTGGAGGCTGCTGCCAGGAAATGAGGTTGCTTATAATAATTTGTATCTTCTATAGTTTCTCCATGGCTAACCAAAAAGGTAACATTTCTAAAAAGACCCATACAAAAAGGGCAAGCTTCTGAAAAGAAAAAAAACTAAAAAAATACCGCACTCCATATCCCTTATGGTGACATCCTTAAAGGCCACCATCAAATACCACACTCCATATCCCTTATGGTGACACTCCTTAAAGGCCACAATCAAATACCACACTCCATATCCCTTATGGTGACACTCCTTAAAGGCCACAATCAAATACCACACTCCATATCCCTTATGGTGACACTCCTTAAAGGCCACAATCAAATACCACACTCCATATCCCTTATGGTGACACTCCTTAAAGGCCACAATCAAATACCACACTCCATATCCCTTATGGTGACACTCCTTAAAGGCCACAATCAAATCAACCACACTCCATATCCCTTATGATGACACTCCTTAAAGGCCACAATCAAATACCACACTCCATATCCCTTATGGTGACACTCCTTAAAGGCCACAATCAAATACCACACTCCATATCCCTTATGGTGACACTCCTTAAAGGCCACAATCAAATACCACACTCCATATCCCTTATGGTGACACTCCTTAAAGGCCACAATCAAATCAACCACACTCCTTTACCCAATTCCCGCGGGGCCCCTCATATGACAGAGACGATTTTCCGGTTATTTTGTAGCATGTGAACCAGGCCAGCTGTTGCAAGCAGCGGGGGCCGGCGTCAACCGGATCCTATAGGCCCCGCCACGACACTGAGGTGTGTGAGAGAGCTCGCTCACATAATATGTACAACGTCCCACATAGCCAAAACAGAAAATAAGTGGTAATTTTTAGCAATTTTGCCCATCGTTCTTGGTAATGTTTTGCAATTTTGCCCTTTGTTTGCAAGATCGTTGCATGAAAACCAGACGTCTTACAGGGATGATTCAGGTCTCATTTGAAAGCTATTACCGTATTTACACGAATATATAATTGTATTACACTCTGGCTCTTGCTTATGCATGAAAATAAGCAGGGAATAAAGGTAATTTCGGCCAATTATGCCTACTCGTACGGAGTTAATAGCTTTAACCAAAATAGCCACACTCCTTAATGGCCTAAGTGGCCACAGTCAAAATGGCTATACTGTATTCCTTCTGTACTTTCTCCATGCCTGATAAGATAAAGTATATTTTGATATATGTGACACAGCACTTGTATCCAACACAATACCCTACTTACAACACTGCTCGAACACCGGACAACGTTGCTTACAACTTTAAGTGTTGTTATTATTATTATTATTTTATCTATCATAGTTATTTTATTGATCTTATTATAATTATTATTATTATTATTAGTGCCGTATATTCCGTTAA
This sequence comes from Paralithodes platypus, assembly GCA_032716605.1. Lineage (NCBI taxonomy): Eukaryota > Metazoa > Arthropoda > Malacostraca > Decapoda > Lithodidae > Paralithodes > Paralithodes platypus. The sequence continues at coordinate 1,828,722 of CM064579.1, read as the reverse complement.
ACAGTCGACCAAAAACGGGAAAAGTGGTTAGGGCAGTGAGAATTCTGTTTCATAAGATAATTATTGAAAGTGTTACTTAAAGTTATTTAAAGTTTAAACATAACGAGTGTAAACGAGTGGCACTCCCCCCCCCCCCCCCCCCCCCCCCCCCCTCTCTCTCTCTCTCTCTCTCTCTCGGTGAAAATTCGAACCTGAGCAGTGTTGAATCAAGTTGATAGGAAAAATATGAACATTAAAATAGATACTATATATACTGTAGGTAGCCTGGAAAGATCGTTATTTTCCTAGAGTGCCGTATATTCCGCTAAACAGTCAACCAAAAACGGGAAAAGTGGTTAGGGCAGTGAGAATTCTGTTTCATAAGATACTTATTGAAAGTGTTACTTAAGGTTACTTAAAGTTTAAACATAACGAGGGTAAACGAGTGGCACTTCCCCCCCCCCCCCCCACACTCCCCACAAACCGCGTAACAAACACCTCCTTGTCCTCCAAGCCCCCCCCCCTCTCTCTCTCTCTCTCTCTCCCCCATGTAAGGGCGGGTGGAAAAAAAAAAAAAAAAAAAAAAAAGTTTACCAGAGACAACTGTACGAGTTGTAAGATGAATAGACACATGCATGAAGGCACCGCATGTCGGATATGCAAGCAACCATACCACTGGATTTGCATAGGATTGACACCAATAAATGAGGCGTACAATACAAGAGGGAAGAACCTCCATTTCTGCGATAGTTGTTTCAATATCACATGGCAAGTCATACAGACTGTAGAAAATACAGAAGTACAAGATAGACTGAAATATAGCCAAGACATAGCTACCTTTCACAAAAAATAGGGAACTATTGGGGCCTCAGGGCCCATACAAATATCACAACCCACACACGCACACCTTCCCATGATAATGCCCACATTGCCTCCTGCACATCAACACACATCGCCTGCCGAACAACAACCTTTCGCACCCTACATATACACAAACCCTGCCGCACATCTCCCCACACCTCCCCAGACCCAGAAAACACCCACATTAATCCCATATATGGCCATTGACCACCCTACTGCTGTTGATCAAATGCAATTGCAGGATGAACGTAGGATGCAACAAGCCCCCATATCAGGCTCCCCTTCCACATCGTCTCCCCCCCTCACCACTGCCACCTGCCCACCTACAACCGACCCATAACTCCACCCCCCTGCAGGCCTCACCCACCCATACACCAAGCCCACTATCACCCACAACCACACTTAGCTCACCACATAACCCCTTGCAGCCCCAGCCACACCTACTGGGGTTGTCTACACCAGTGTGCAGATATTATCTGGAAAGAAGGTGCTACTTTGGTCAAAAGGGCGAATATAATGGGAATTCATGTAGATTTGCTCATCCCAAAATTTGCAACAACATAACCAGTCATGGAAAATGTAGATTTGGTGAAACCTGCAAATACCACCACCCATCCCTTTGCAAGACATTACTTAAGAACAAGACCTGCTACAATATGAAATGCCCAGCTTTTCATATTAAAGGGACTTGGAGATATGCTAGACCTAACACGAATGGTAGCCCAAAAAACTCTCTAGCTATGCGAGGACGAGACAGAGGAAAAAGGCAAGGAGGGAAAGGGCAGATGAAGATGAAGAGACTGAGGGAGATGGAAGAGCACATAGAACACCTCGAGCACCTCCTGGCCTCCCAAAAGTGGCCAATACATCCCGAAGACTATTACGTACACATAGTACTCCAAACAATCCCTCCCCAATCTTGTTTGCAAATATCCAAGGCCTAAAAAATAGAACCACGAACAAAGTACCATTTATTAGGGGCCTGCTAGAAGAAGGAAACGCTATATTTGCGGCTCTCACAGAAACTCACATTAAAGATCAGGAAGATAGTGAGGTATGGATTCCTGGTTACAACCTACATAGGGCGGAAAGAACGCATAGATCACATGGAGGTGTAGCCTTGTACATACATGACTCACTGATATGTACTGAATTCCTAAATAACAGTTAATGAAGTGGTGGAAATACTTGGAGTTAAAATAGAATCCCTAAATTTAGCAGTTATTGTTACATACAGGCCTCCAGACTCATCCCGAGAAGAATTCAAAACCCAGCTCAACAAAATAAAATCAGAAGTGGAAACACTGGGGAACCCAACACCAAATATTATATGGCTAGGAGACTTTAACCTACCAAACATTAAATGGAGACAACTAGAAAACCAGTTAGTGGCAAATAACACCGGAGAAGCAAATACTAATACGAGAGAGCTTTTTGATCTTTGTGATTTTTTTAGTCTTACCCAACATTTTGCTGAACCCACACGGGAAAACAATATCTTAGACCTGGTTTTCACTAACAACGACTCTCTAGTACACAGCATTAACATATCGGACACAACATACTCAGATCATAAATTAATTGAGATCAAAACAACCTTAGAAAGTGTACAGACAACCTCAGAATCGAGAACACAAACTGGCCCCTTCAGTAAATTTAACTTCAATAACAAAAACATTAGGTGGGAAGAGGTAAATCAAGAAATGGAGGAAATAGACTGGGAAGATTTAATGGATAACCTGACACCAGCAGAATGTCTAGTCTTAATAACAGAAACCATGACCCAAATCTGTAGCCACCATATACCTGCAAGACAAACAAAACGAAGAAGCAAACAAGATCGGGAAAGTTGGAGGCTGTACAGAAGAAGAAAATTACTCACACAAAGACGCACACATCAAAATCTACAGGATAGGCAAAAGGTCGAAATAGATAGAGAAATTGTGGAAATTGAACAAAGGCTAAGAATATCATATGAACTACAACATATGGAAGAGGAAAGGAAAGCTATTGCAGGTATAAAGGAAAATTCCAAATACTTCTTTTCATACGCCAAACAAAAGGCTAAAACAACATCAAACATTGGCCCACTGAGCAAAGGGGACGGCTCTTTCACAGGGGACAAAAAGGAAATGAGCGAACTCTTAAGCAGGCAGTATGAAATGGCATTCAGTGAGCCTGGTGAAACAAAAGTCATCAGAGACCAAAATATATTTTTCATGGAAACCTCCCCCACGGAAACCCCTCAGATGCTGGATATTGATTTCGGTCCAAAAGACATAGAAGAGGCCATTTCCAACATGCCATCCCACTCGGCACCAGGCCCGGACTCATGGAATTCGATCCTAATGAAAAAATGTAAGGAAAACCTCTCAAAACCCCTGGCTATAATGTGGAGAAGGAGTCTAGACACTGGTGACATACCAGATAGCTTGAAAAACGCAATAATTGCCCCACTGCATAAAGGAGGGAGTAAAGCACTACCAAAAAACTACCGCCCGGTAGCTCTAACCTCTCACATCATTAAAGTTTTCGAGCGAGTCCTGCGAAGCAAAATTTCAACATTCATGGAGACAAATGAACTACACAACACCGGTCAACATGGGTTCAGAGCGGGAAGATCATGTCTCTCACAACTTTTGGAACACTATGACAAAATTCTTAAAGCGCTAGAAGAAAAGAAAAACGTGGATGTCATTTACACCGATTTTGCTAAGGCATTTGATAAATGTGACCATGGTATAATAGCCCACAAACTGAAAGCAAAAGGTATAACTGGGAAAATCGGACGGTGGATATACAATTTCCTCGTAAACCGAAAACAATCGGTAGCAGTAAACCAAGTCACTTCTGAGCCTTCGGATGTCAAAAGCTCAGTGCCCCAAGGAACAGTGCTAGCGCCCCTTCTGTTCCTCATACTAATTTGCGACATAGATACCAACACCAGACACAGTACGGTGTCGTCTTTTGCTGATGACACAAAATTAAGCAAGATAGTAAACACACAAGAGGACACGGGCCGACTGCAGGAAGACATGAATGTAGTGTTTCAGTGGACCAGGGAAAACAACATGCAATTCAATGAGGAAAAATTCCAATTAATACGGTACGGAGATAATAATGGTGTTAAAGAAATTACAAATTACTTAACAGAATCTAACCACATAATAGAACGGAAAGACAGTGTGAAAGACCTTGGGGTATTAATGTCTGAAAATATGGGTTTCAAAGTACATAACCAGGTCAAAGTGGTGGCTGCGAAACGTCTAACGGGTTCGATTCTGCGTACTTTTAAAACACGCGGTGAATTGCCTATGATAACGCTCTTCAAATCTCTAGTGCTACCGCGGCTTGAATACTGTAGCGTATTAACATCCCCATACAAAGCAGGTGAAATAAATGACGTAGAGAGTGTACAAAGAAATTTCACTTCGCATATAAGTTCGGTAAAACATCTACACTATTGGGAGCGTTTAAGAGCACTGAATCTGTACTCACTGGAACGTAGAAGAGAACGTTACCTAATAATATACACGTGGAAAATCGCAGAGGGTTTAGTACCAAACCTACATACTCCGATAGTCATGAAATTCAGTGATAGGAGAGGCTGGGAATGCGAAATCCCCCGGATGAATAACAGGGGTTCTATGGGCTCTCTGCGAGAGGGCTGGTTATCACACAGAGGCCCACGTCTCTTCAACAAACTCCCACGGCGAGTAAGAGACATGAGGGACATCTCGTTAGACAACTTCAAGAGAGCCCTAGATGTCGAACTGCAAAAAGTGCCAGACGAGCCCATCCTCGCAAGGGAGCGAGCTGTCACTTCAAACAGCCTACTGCACCAAATCACCACCCATAACGAGGGGCGTCGCGCTCCTTGGTGCCGCTAGAGGAGCGGCGAACACATCCAAAGGTATCCAAAGGTAAGGTAAGGTATCTATCTATCTATATGCTCAGGTCCAATCCCCACTTTTCCTATTTTTTATTGTTATGTTCTATTTAATTCTACTTTATTATTTTTTGTTTTCTCGGGGGTGGCCGCCTCAAGACAGAGCAAGTACAGGGAAAACACATAACACAACATAAAACCATGAACAAACACAGACAAAGCACAAATTCACACTCATCTATTTCACCCAGGAGAAGACCCACAGCCCAGGGTCACCAAGGTCCCTCCAGCACTGCCCGGACCACCCGGAGAGGTTCCGATCTCGGCAGGCAGACATGCAGTGGAGCCGAAGCCACAAGCCCGCCCCCCACACTTCCAGGCGCACCCTTCATATTTATCGTCTCCCCCGGGCCAAGTGCCTAATGGACTATTATCTAGTCCAACTTGCGCCCGACCCCTTCCCCCAAATGACCACGTGTTCACTCAACTATTCACAAGCTTTCTCCATTCATTCCTGTTAACCCGGTAACAGCAAGGGGGGGGGGGGTAATGAACTAGCTCCCCATGGCCGAGCATATTGGCTCCATTCAGGCCTATAATCGTCATTTTACGATTAATATCGTTATTACCTATTCATATGAGCCTATTTTACCTTCACTATGTAGATAGTAACCTGTAACAACAATAAAACTAGTGAAAATATAATTTTTCTGGTCAAAATCGCAAATATAGCTGGACCATCCCATTCATGAACTATGGAGAAAATTAAGGCAACCCTTCCCTCCACGAGGCCTCAAGCCACACTGAGCCTACTCATACACACACTCGGTTGTGTAACACACCCGCTACACGTAAGCACATCCCCCACACAGTTTGCTAGTGTTAGCACAAAAATATACCAACAAATTAGGGAATAACAGGGAAAATAGGTGATCATTGAAGGGGGAGGGGAAAGGGAGGAAGGAGGGGATCTGGAGGAGTGATATGAGGTATAGGGAACAAAAAAAAAAATGTTTAGTGCTGTTTAAATGTTTTTTTTAGGCCTCCCTCTTAAGAGCTATGCCGCCGTCGCCCAGTAAAACCTCTTAAGAGCTTTGCCGCCGTTTATGGGTTAATTACCACTTCCTTTGCCTGATCTATAGTCATTCCTCTATCATCCAAAGCTTGTCTTACATAGTATCTCCATCTCAATGGGGGGTCTTCCTGCCCTTCTATCTCCCCTTGTATCTGACTCACATATTCTCTTTGTAAGCCTTTCATCTCCCATTCATTCAACATGACCATACCAGCTCAGCACCCTTCTGTCCACTCTGGCTGACAAATGTTCCTGCTGCCCCACTCTCCTACGTATCTCTCCATTCCTCAATCCGTCTCTATGAGCAACTCCACACATACTCCTCAAGCAGCTCATCTCCATCACATCCAGCTTTCTTCTCTCTTTTTTTTCAGAGCCCATGTCTCAGCCCCATACATCACTGTTGGCACAATAACATTGCACTTTTTACTTTCATTCCGAGATTTCTCGTCTTCCACATGCTTCCCATTGCTCCGAACACCTTCCTTCCTTCACACACTCTCTGTTTTACCTCCATTTCTATACCTCCACTCCTGCTTAGCATTCCTCCTAGATATTTAAAACACTCTACTTGTTCCAATATTTCCCCATCCAGCCTCACATCTAGATTCACCCTACGATCACCCCTATTACACACCATTACTGTACAATTATTGACGTTTACCTTCAGTTTCCTTCTCCAACAAACCACTCCAAACTCTTTTATTATTATTTAATGTTTGTATTATTATTATTATTATTATTATTATTATTATTATTATTATTATTATTATTATTATTATTATTATTATTATTATTATCATCATCATCATTATTATTATAGTTGTTATTAGTATTGTTATTACACGTGTTTTCAGTATATAATAAAACTAAGATGTGTCCAATTTGTCCTATGCATAACTAAAGCAGAATGTATTGCACAAAAACTGACAGCATTTAGTATTTGAATAATAAAACAGATCCACATGACAGTTATAAGTTTATTATAAACCAATGTTTATTAAGGTAACATCATGTTATACTGTAACACACACAACGGATAACATTATACATTATACATGTTTGGTGTTTGGTCAAAACGGTTTCTACCCAGGATAACCTCAACGCTTTCAGCATTCCAGGATATAGCTAGGGTAGATTAGGTTACGTTACATTAGGCTAGGTTTGGATATGTTAGGGTAGGTTACGTTACATTAGGCTACGTTTGGATAGGGTAGGAGAGGATAGGTTAGGTTAGGTTATAATAGGCTAGGATAGGATCGTTTAGATTAGGTTAGGCCCATTTCAGATGCATGAACTTTTCGCCGTCCGTCGTGTATGCCACGGCGCCGTGCCTGTAAATAACCATGGGTGATTATGCGTGCTAGCGACCATGGCAAAATTGCATACATGGCTGCCGTGGACACCACGGCGGCCACAACAATCCGACACTGCGCCGCATTTAATTGCATTTTATGCACTAACGGGCAGGGACGAATCTCAGTCTAGCCGTGACATAAACGAAAAAAGTCATCTGGACAACAGCACACTCTCTGGACTGCATGGTGCCATGCTGTAAGCGGCGGAAAGTGAAAATTCGATGCGTCTGAAAGGGGCTTAAGAGATGGCATTATTGAGTGTCTGGTGCCATTGCGACAGGTTTAGTGCTGACAATTTATTGATGATGATTATTTGCATGTATTTATTCTTACCTATGCCAATTTTTTTTAACAGAGGTTAGGTTTTTGCCTCCATGTGTCTGTGTGTCTGTTTGTCTGTAAACAAGATATCTGAAAAGTTATGAACCGATGTTCACAAAATTTGGTTGACAGATATGATATGCGCCCTGGAAAAAGTTATTCCAATTTGGAGGTGATTGGTGGAGCCTATGCCTCCAATCAGCGTAGGCGGACATATGCACTCTCCCGAGTGCCTCTCTAATTATATATTTTGTTACTGGTACTTTTTTTGTTGGGGGGGGGGGTGGGGGGGGGGGGGGGGGGGGCTTTTTGTTGGGGGGTGGGGGGGGCATTCTGGTCAAGGGATGTTTATTTGTATTATATTTATTAATTTTGGTATATATTAATGTATCTTTGGTTGTTGCTATTTGTGATGTGTATTTGTATTGCTGTGGCTATATAATGTTATACAAGGAAAAACAAACAAGAGCGGGGACACAGATAACAACTACACCATAACCTTATTAACTTTTTTGTCATCCCACTGGTTACAGTTACCTTGTAATTACCTCCACAATGAAGTGGGACATACATTATTGTTTTACCTCTGTTTGTCTGTCTGTTTGTTTGTCTGTAAACAAGATATCTCACAAGTTATAAACCGATTGTCACGAAATGTGATGGGCTGATAGGATATGTGCCAATGAAGAACTGATTCAATTCATGTGGTGATCTGTGCATAATCATCTTATATGAAACACTGGTGTCATTGTCATGCATTTAAGTATATTTTGTGACAAAGCCAGGATAGGCGGACGTAAGCGCTCTACCGAGTGTCCCTATAGTTTCCTTTATAAACCCACCTTTCTCCTCTAACGACCATATACCCTTAATACTGTACAAACCCTTCTCTCTTATATAACCATTAGTAATTCTTCTGCTGTTCTAACCGCCTTATTTGCCCTTTCAGGATCCGAGTATGCATTTCTTGTCTTTGTTTTAGCTATTATTAGACGATTGTATTAAGATTAGGAAGGGCATACGGTAGTCAGAGGGTGAATTGAGATAGTCTTTACCCTTATAATTCCCACAGATCCTTTCTAAGTTGTCTGAAATTGTTTAATAGTAGCCAAAATTAAATGTCAAAATCTGCTAAGGGTTAAAATACAGTAGGACCGTCGTGACCAGAGTTCTACATTCCCAATTAAACATTTCATACATTTGGCCGAGGGTTGTTTCTTCATTCTGAGTAGCTCATTTTATATATTTGTTTTCTTCTTCGAAGTTGTTATTATAAACCTAATCTAATGCAATAATGTCACACAATAGGCGAGACGTGGCATTGCATTACTTATCATAGAGGACAACACGAATGTAAAATAATTGGTAAAATGGGCCAGACAATACGGTATCCTATGTATGGGTATGACACTTACCTGGTTTTATCATTGGTGTTAAGGGGAGGTTTTTGTTTGTTCCCTATATCTCCATCACACTTAAAATTACTTCCCCTTGATCCCCTTTGAAGATAAATTCGTACAGTTTTCGGTAGAAAAATGTCCCGGCCGAAGGCCAGTTCAATTTAAATTACAGGCTCGCTATCGGTCGCTAGGAAAAAATCGACACCAACATAGCACGAACGGTTTTGAAATTGACAGAAATGGGGCGAACGTTTTAAAAATCGCCAAGCTATTGGATCGAACATCTTAAAATCTCAAAAGCAATGAGGCTAAACATGAGGCTATGTCTATCAGCTGGTGTGGCAGTGTGAAAGGCTCGCTCCTAATGTGGAGTTATACTAGGCCGCTTATCTGATACACTGTATATGATGGAAACATTGGCGTCAGGATTTGTCTGATAGTGGGCTTGGTGTGGCGCGATCCATAGTCTCCTTTGGTACAGTCATTAACATAAATACATGAACAACTTACGATGTTAACAAGACAGTGAGCAGTGACTAGTGAATCTCTGTAATATATTTATTTCTATGATAACGTCCCGACCATGGGGTTCAAAACATTGCATATCTGTATCATAAGTGTTCGTCCAAAATATTAGAGACATTAGCAGTCACGTTTATACTTCCCCTGGTTCAATGCTTATTTCCTAGTTCCTACTGCTAATTCCTCTTCGATTCCTTCTTGTAAATGTATTTCTGTGGCCTTCCCCCCACTGCTACTCTTGGACGCGGGAGCGGGGGAAAGGAGGAGCAGGGGGAGGGAGGACAGGATGATGAGGGGGAATAGTATGGAGCGAGGGAGAGTAGGAGCAGGAGGAGGGAAGACAGGAGAGGGAGTTATTGAGCTGGGGGAGTGGTGGAGGGAGGTCAGTAGGAGCAGGAGAGAGGACATTAGGAGAGGGAGTGGTAGGGAGCTGGGGGAGTGGTGGAGGGAGGTCAGTAGGAGCAGGAGGAGGGAAGACAGGAGAGGGAGTTATGGAGCTGGGGGAGTGGTGGAGGGAGGTCAGTAGGAGCAGGAGAGAGGACATTAGGAGAGGGAGTGGTAGTGTAGGAGCTGGGGGAGTGGTGAGGGAGGTCAGTAGGAGCAGGAGGAGGGAAGACAGGAGAGGAGTTATTGAGCTGGGGAGTGGTGGAGGGAGGTCAGTAGGAGCAGGAGAGAGGACATTAGGAGAGGGAGTGGTAGGGAGCTGGGGGAGTGGTGGAGAGGTCAGTAGGAGCAGGAGGAGGGAAGACAGGAGGGAGTTTTGAGTGGTGGTGTGGAGGGTGGTCAGGAGGAGCAGAAGAGGGGAAGACAGGGGAAGGAGTTATGGAGCTGGGGGAGTGGTGGAGGGAGGTCAGTAGGAGCAGGAGAGAGGACATTAGGAGAGGAGTGGTAGGGAGCTGGGGGAGTGGTGGAGGGAGGTCAGTAGGAGCAGGAGGAGGGAAGACAGGAGAGGGAGTTATGGAGCTGGGGGAGTGGTGGAGGGAGGTCAGTAGGAGCAGGAGAGAGGACATTAGGAGAGGGAGTGGTAGGGAGCTGGGGGAGTGGTGGAGGGAGGTCAGTAGGAGCAGGAGGAGGGAAGACAGGAGAGGGAGTTATTGAGCTGGGGGAGTGGTGGAGGGAGGTCAGTAGCAGGAGAGAGGACATTAGGAGAGGGAGTTATGGAGCTGCGGGAGTGGTGGAGGGAGGTCAGTAGGAGCAGGAGAGGGAGTTACGGAGCTGGGGGAGTGGTGGAGGGAGGTCAGTAGGAGCAGGAGAGGGAGTTACGGAGCTGGGGGAGTGGTGGAGGGAGGTCAGTAGGAGCAGGAGAGAGGACATTAGGAGAGGGAGTGGTAGGGAGCTGGGGGAGTGGTGGAGGGAGGTCAGTAGGAGGAGGAGAGGACATTAGGAGAGGGAGTGGTAGGGAGCTGGGGGAGTGGTGGAGGGAGGTCAGTAGGAGCAGGAGGAGGGAAGACAGGAGAGGGAGTTATTGAGCTGGGGGAGTGGTGGAGGGAGGTCAGTAGGAGCAGGAGAGAGGACATTAGGAGAGGGAGTGGTAGGGAGCTGGGGGAGTGGTGGAGGGAGGTCAGTAGGAGCAGGAGAGAGGACATTAGGAGAGGGAGTGGTAGGGAGCTGGGAGAGAGGGAGATTTGTTTAAATTAAAATAGGACTTCAGAGGCTATCAACCCTTCTGGATTATTAAGCCAGCACTCTGTAAGTCAAGAGTAGCATCAGAACTGGAGAACCTTTTTGAGAACTCGAGTCCTTGTGAGGGAGATGTTTTTGTTAACATAGGGCTTTAGAGGCTATCTACCCATGAGGATCATTAAACCCACCTTAAAGTCTGGAAGAACGTAAGATTGGAGTCCCCGAGACCCCCCAAAAGTATACCCCCAATTATACTGGAAATATAAACCCGGAGGGTGTCCTGGTCGAGAACCCCAAATGTCTTCATTAATAGCGATCAGGTCTGGTCCCATCCGGGTGGATGGGACTCGTTAGCCTAGGTCGGCAACCCATCTAGGGGAGACTACCTTATACAAATCCGGGTGGATGGGTCTCGTCAGCCTTGGTTGGCAACTTGTCTAGGGGAGTAAACCTGATACAAATTCGTGCTGTTTATCTAAGTGTAAGGCAGGTTAGTGGATGGACAAGCCGAAAACCACTGTAGAAAAATAGTGCTAACAAGATACATAGAGGGCCTCGAAGTCGGACGGATCCTAAATTGAGTAGTCAATCCTGTAAGTCCTTCAGTAAACTGGCTCGGGTTGCCCCTCTTACAGGGAATAGGTCCGCTTGGGGGCCTTCTGTGTATGGCCACCCTCATTAAGGGGAGTAAGGCGTCCGGCAATAGATAGATAGATAAGTCTGGAGCCTCTGTTCGAGAACCCCAATCTCTTGTGAGGGAGAGTAGGAGCAAGATGAGGGGAGACAGAATAGGGAGGGGTAGGGAGCTGGGGGAGTGGAGTAGGGAGAGGAGGGATGGGAGAAGAAGGAGAGGGAGGGTTAGAGAGCTGGGGGAGTGGTGGAGGGATGTGGAGGATGAGGTACCATTCTTGTGCTGGATGGCTGCTGGGTGCTCGTCTGGAATAATAACATCAGTATGTTAGGGGGTCTCATACTTAACCCCTTCACCACCATGACGTAATTTTGATCATATTCTGGTAACTATTAGGCGCTTTTCTTTGGTTTGTAAGATACCTATACGACTGAAATGGGTAAATACCATCCCAATAAACCCTCTTAGTAACACAGATCCTTCTGAAACTACATAAAATCATCTAAATTTTAGCCAGAATCAAAGGTTTAAAGGCGTCATGGAGCTGAAGGGGTTAACCCCATCTATACCGATGGCGTCTGTTAAATTCTATTCTAGCTATATTTAGACTATTTTGTGCAGTTTTAGAAGGATATGCGGTAGTAAATAGGGTTCAGTGAGATAGCTCGAAGCATGTTCATTGCGAGATGCCCTTTTTAATCGGAATATAATCGTCTAACAGTAACCAAAATAAAGTTAAAAGGTCACGCGAGCGCTCTGTTCCTCAACTTTTATCGTCAACACTGGCTTGGGCACATATATAATATACTGTTTAAATAATTTGGTTACATACATTTATCTATCCGATACCAGTCTATAGAAGCCAGTGTCACACTAACATTTTTTCCAGCCATTTTCGAAGAACAAGTACTTGTTAGTCTATGTTGAGGTTCTTTCATTTTGGATTCAGAAAATATAACTTGAGGTAGATTATGTTAGTTGGCTGAGTTATGTATTCGCAATAGATTATGCATCAACATTATGTGTACGTGATACAGGAGCTTAATACGTAGAATCTAACAAGTAAGTAATGGACTTAATAATTGCGTTGACTGTACACTGACTGTGGATGATGTGTACGATGATGTGGTGTGGGTCCGAGTTAGCAGGTCGGCATGTGTAGCGGCCAGCATCACTCCTGGTGGCTCGCTGGATCAGTAGGCGGGAGGTGGAGATGGATCCATGTTCGGTTACCACAGTTATACCACCACGGGGGGAGTCATACGAGAGGAGCTGGGGGGAATGATAGTAGACTGATAGTATTAGTGATAGTATGATAGTAGGCGGGAGGTGGAGATGGGTCCATGTTCGGTTACCACAGTTATACCACCACGGAGGGAGAGTCATACGAGAGGAGCTGGGGGGAGAGATAGTAGAGTGATAGTATTAGTGATAGTATTAGTGATAGTATGATAGTAGGCGGGAGGTGGAGATGGGTCCATGCACGGTATAAAGACAATAGTAAGATATGGGCATGTGCCTATTACTGGAACCACGACAGTCACGTGATCGATCCCGCGTGACGTCACGTTTTGTATGACCCTACTGGTCTCCCAGCTAAATATGGTTACTTCATATGTAAGCTGATCGTGTTCTTATGTCCAGGAAATACATATATTCCATTGCCCTAAACATTGTTGTTATCATAATTGTTAATAGTGGAGGCAGAGATGGCGGAGTGTTATAGTATATACACTATAATTATAATATCTCTCATTCTCACTCTCTCTCTCTCTCTCTACCTGGAACAAACTGCCCTCAGAAGCTGTAAACAGTTCTTCAGTAGAGCAGTTCAAGAAGAGAGTAGATAGTATTGTGCACACTCTGTAATTATTGTAGTGCACTAAACAGTGTATATCCTTTTACCCTGAATGGACCACAAGGTCTCTGATATACTAACTATTCATTGTAACTCCTTGTAACAAACACACACTCTCTCTCTCTCTCTCCATAAATAATATACATTATGTGAAGGCTTGAGGGTTCTGTTCAGCCATAGCCTTATTTTGTTTTTCTATGTGATTGAGGGAGGCAAAAGGCAGAATTGCCTATAGCGAGTGCCTCCCCCATAGTTGAAAGAGTGACGGCCAAAATCAAGGGACGATCGAGCCAAAATGCCTGGACACACAGAGTTTGAAGCAATTTAAGTCATAGGAAGAGGGAAAGACTGATTCTGGGAGAGAGTTCCAGAGCTCAGCTGTTGAGTAGAAGAAAGTTTGAGAGTAACGTTTCACTCTTGGGTTAGAGAGTTGCACAGAGTAGGGGTGGGATTGAGTTGCAAGACGGGTACCACGTGCCCTACGTAAAGGAGGTGGTATGCACTGGGAAAGCTCTGAGGAACACTGATTATTATAGTAGCGATAGAATAGCGAGAGAGATGCAACATTGCGGCGGAGAGAGAGAGAGATTGTAGAGAGTTGGTGAGTGGACGGGAGTTAATGATGCGAAAGGCCTTCCTTTCAACTTTGTCTAGGAGAGTGGTGTGAGAGGAACTTCCCCACACATGTGAACAATACTCAATACAAGGACGCACTATGCCCCTGTACAGAGCAAGAAGCTGTGTTGGGGAAAAGAACCCCCTAAGGCGGTTGAGCACACCCAGCTTCTGGGAGGCTGCCTTAGCAAGACTGGTAATATGGTCCTTCCAAATGAGAGCAGAAGAAAAAGAGACACCAAGAATATTGAGAGAAGATGAAGCATTGATTTGTGTATTGTTGAAGAATAAGGGATATAATACAGCAGACTTTAATATCTAGGAATACTATACAACAATACACTTTTATAATGTAACTTAAGCTTCCCCTCAGCCTTTTAATATCAATACCATATATCATCGTTGTCACACTCCGCATTACATATTAATGAGAGGTTATTTTTGGGGGTCCCTAGCCCTCCTTACCAACAAGACAGATATTCCAGATATGTAGTTTGTAGTTTTTAATGCCGTAATGCCTTTCGAGATACTGTATGTGTATATTGTTTGGAACAGACATGTACCGAACGCCAGTTCCTCCTTAATTACAGACTCGCTATCGCTCTCCAGAAAACAAATGACCTTGCAGACACCACTTTCCCTTTTTGTATTTTCCATGTTTATTGTTTTCCATTGTGGTGGCACTAACGGGGACGGCGCTACCTGGGGTCTGTCCCAGGTAGTTATGTTCACGTTTTTTTTAAACTAGGGTTTTCTCTTATTTTTAATCAGATACGAAAAACGGGTGTTTTTGTTTTTAATTATTGGTTACTTCCATTGAAATGGCAGCAAGCAAGCAGAGTTGCAGTTGCGGGAAGGTTGTGGGCAAGGCCAAATCGCTGGGCTGCTACTTGTGTGGTACATATTTTCACGTCAACTGTATAAATGTTGATGATGAGGACCTCAGAGTACTTGCAAAGAAGAAACCTGGATTTAAATGGCATTGCACTGTTTGCGATACCACCCCCCTGGCTGCTAAGGATGCAGCAATTAGTCAGCAGACCTTGGATGACCTGAAGGCTGCCCTAGTTGGTGAAGTGAAGAGTGCCATTGTAAACGGAGTGAAGGGTGCCCTTGCTGCGGTGGCCGTGGAGATAGAGAGTATTGGTGACAGAATGGATATCCTTGAGACTAAAGTTGGTGCCCCCGCCATTCCCTTGTTTGCCAAGATAGTTCAGCAAACATTTGAAGAGACCAAAAAGGAGCCGACCAAATGCACCACTGAGGTGGAAAGAAAAAAACTATCTGGGACCATCAGGTCCTGGTAGTGAAGCCAAAAGACCGATCCTCCGAGCCAGTAAGCACCAGATACAAAGGCAATCGAGACTGCTTTGGCTTCGGTTCCGGTTAACAAGTTAACTAGAACTGATGGGCGGGTGCCCAACTCCGAAAGGAGTTGAAGTAGGGGAGCTATCCCCCCGCCAAAGGCGGCTTTCTAGGGCCTTTCCTAGCTGATGCTGAGAGGAATGGGTTCTAGTCATGTGGTGATGGGCTGGTCTATCAGGGTGAGAGCTGAGCGATCTCTGCCATACCCATAGCTTACTCTGACTGTTCCTTTTACTTATATATCTTCTAGATCTCAAGTGACGGCGTCTTTTCCGTGGATCGACCTCCTTACTGCCAACTTAAAAGTTGGCAGATTGGGAGCCAAAGCGTCACATTTTTCCCTTGCCCCTCAACTTTCCCTTCATAATTGGTGAGGGGCACAGGGCCTTGGGTGGGGCTTTGGTTTCCCGGGCGTTTCGGCGCCCTCCTCAGCTCCCTGCCTTAGAGTGGCTTCGGTCACCTGGGTTTTGTTAGTGGTAAGCAGGGAGGGTTTTGTGGGGGCGCTCTAGGGCCTTGGCCTTGCTCGGGACCTTGGGGCTGTTCGGCCAGGCAGCCTGGGGAACAACAACAACAACAACAACTAGAACTGATTCAGGTGTACTGGTGGTACGACTTCCATCCAAGAAAGACAAAGAAGATGCAGGAAGGGCCATCAATCAGTGTTTGGGGGTGGACAGTGCCCTCAGTGTCTCCGAACCAAAGAAGATGCTGCCAAAAATGACTCTGGTAGGCATTGCTAATGACACTGAGGATAATGAGATAATTCCCAGCATCCTCAACAAGAACCCAAGAATAAAGTCACTGGTTGACGATGGCTTACCTATGAATTTACTATTCACCAAGCAAAAGAGTGATGCACACACAAAGACTGCGGTAGTAAAAATGTCACCTGAAATACGCTCTTCCATTGTGGATGATGGCAAGTCTGTGTATGTTGGACTTGTGAGATGTCGTGCATACGATTGCTTTTGGGTAACACAATGTTACCATTGCCAGGGCTTTGGCCATACCAGTGACAGGTGTTCTCGGAAAAATGAGGATCCAAAATGCAACTTCTGTGCCGGTATTCATAACTCAAAAGACTGCACCAACAAGACTTCCCCCAAATGTATAAATTGTATGAGCTCCACATCAGCTACGGAGCCGCCAAATAATTTTGCCTCAAGTAGAAATTGTCCTCTAATGACAGCTCAGAGAAATAAAATTATTGAAAACACCAATTTTGTTGGTTAAAAAAACTGAAAAATGCACACGGGAGCCGGTTGAAACTGGGTCTGTTGAATGTTCGTTCCTTGCGTAGCAAAATGGATCATATTTGCGAGATCTTGGATGAATGTAACCTTGATGTATTATGTCTCACTGAGACCTGGTTGTTCGAGTCAGATCTGAATATTATCCAGGCGGCATTGCCTAAAACCCATTCCATAATAAATGTTCCTAGGCCTAGGGGAGATCATCCGGGTGGTGGGGTGGCAGTTGTCTACTCCACATCTCTGGTGAATATCTTGCAAATAAGCCATTTATTATGAACTGTTGGAAGTGGAAATAAAACTCCATCAACAAAATCTAAGAATGGCAGTTGTCTATAGGCCTGGCCATCGTGGCACAGATAGGGGTTTTATGGAAGAGTTTGGGCAGTTTCTCGAGGAATTTTCTGCTAAAACCGGATGACTTTTGATATGTGGAGATTTTAATTACTGGGTTGACAGCCCTCATCTGAAGCCAATCTCTCCTGAGTTCCTTGAGTTGACTGATCAGAACAATTTTATAAACCATGTGTCCCACCCAACTCATATCTTAGGACACACCTTTGACTTGGTTCTCTCTCCTGTGGGTTGTGGTGGCGTTCTGGATGTTGATGTTGAGAATGCTGACCCTAATACCTCTGATCATGCTTTGATTACTTTCAGCTTTGATTTCCTTAAGCCACTCACACATGAAAAAGTAATCAGATTTAGAAATTATAAAAATACAGACCAAAATTTGGCTAGCAGTGAAGTAAAACAGTACTTGGGAAGTATTGATACCTCCAACTTTACTTCAGATGAGCTGGTGGAGGTACATAGAAATGCACTTAAATTAGTGTTCGATCATTACTGTCCAGAAGTAGAGAAGACAATCATAGTACGAGATTATTCACCCTGGTATAAGCACTCGAGTAAAATTTCTTAGAAGAGCGTGTAGAAGAGCTGAACGTGAATGGCGGAAAAATAAAACAGACTCTACATGGTTGCAATATCTGTCAGCCAGAAGAGCCGTGGTCCACACAATCAAATATGAAAAGAAAGTGTATTATCAGGGAAAAGTTTACTCATGTGGTAACGACCAGAGGAGGTTGGCTTCAATTGTAAACAGTTTACTTGGAAAAACAAGAGTCAGCTTAAGACCTTCTGTACCCGATTCCGAGATGGCTGCCAACTTTGTGTAATTTTTTGCTGGCAAGATAACTCGCATAAGACAGGAACTGGATGATGCTTCTGTTGGTGAAGAACTTTCAGTTGTACTCCAACTCTGACACATTCCTAATAATGTCCTCTCATCCTTTCACTCAGTAGAGGTGGACATGATCTCGTCCTACATAAGAAACCTCAATAAAACATTTTGCCCGTTGGATCCCATAAATGTTTCCAAGCTACCAAGAGTCTATGATCACACAGTTGAGTTTATTTCCAAAATAATTAATAAGTGCTTCTCTGAAGGTAACTTCCCACATTCTGAAAAGCATGCACTACTCCGACCTAGTCTAAAGAAACCTGGACTTGATGTTGAGAACATGTTGAACTATCGTCCTGTCTCCAACCTGTCCTTCATATCAAAGATATTAGAGCGTGCAATACTTGACCAATTACAACCACTACTTCAGCAGAATGAAACTATCCCAATTTTTCAGTCTGCTTACCGACAGCATCATTCAACTGAAACAGCATTGATT
Source organism: Paralithodes platypus (assembly GCA_032716605.1). Classification (NCBI taxonomy): domain Eukaryota; kingdom Metazoa; phylum Arthropoda; class Malacostraca; order Decapoda; family Lithodidae; genus Paralithodes; species Paralithodes platypus. Next base: position 1,810,293 of record CM064579.1, on the reverse strand, counting down.
AGAGTACATAATGATCTAGTTGAGAACATTTGCAATGGTGTGGCCTCACTATTGGTCTTGCTTGATCTCTCTGCGGCCTTTGACACAGTGGATCACAAATTGTTATTGAGTGATCTTTATGATTGTGGTGTGCGTGACTCCGCTCTCTTGCTTCTTGGGTCGTACTTGTCAGGTAGATCCCAGAGTGTGATGGTAAATCAAATGGTCTCGGACTCGACACCCCTGCAGTATGGTGTTCCGCAGGGATCAGTTTTAGGTCCTATCCTATTTATAATTTATATCAGCAGTTTGTCTCTTCTGCTTCGTGCACATAATGTCACCTTTCATTTTTATGCAGATGACACCCAGATTTATGTGAGAATCACAAATATAGTTGATATACGGAGTAAGATGGAATTGTTGATGTCTGATATCAAGAAGTGGATGAGAGCGAGAAAACTTAAACTATATGATGGTAAAACTGATATTCTCATCATCCGAGGAAATAGAAGCGCTGATGATATAGTAGGTGCCCTCTCCATCAATGTGGGTGGATCTCAGCTGCGACCGGCCAACTCTGTTCGAAATCTGGGTGTATATGTGAACTCCCGATTACATTTCAAAGAGAATGTAAACCAGATAGTTAAAGTTGTTACTTGCACATCAGAAATCTCTATTTGGTGAAGCCGTTTATAACCAGACGTTGCCTCCTGACGTTGGTTCACTCATTGGTCTTCTCTCGTGTTGATTATTGCAATGCCCTGTTGGTGGGTCTTCCAAATTATATTTTAAAGAAAGTTCAGTCTGTTCTTAACAGGGCCACAAGACTCATTTTTGGTGTTCCACCTAGAACTCCTACTACATCTCTTCACATAGAACTGCACTGGCTGCCAGTAAGAGCAAGAATAGAATTTAAGTTGTGTTTAGTGACTTAAGGTTCTCAAATTTGGTGAGCCTAGATACCTTGCGGAGCTGCTCAGGCGCCCACCGGCACACCATGGTGTAGTTGTGCGTCATGACAATGACCCTTTTCATCTTGATGAACCAAGGGCTTTCCAGCAGTCTTCTTTCTTTGAGAGAGCATTCTCCTACATGGCTCCGAGGTTGTATAACAGGTTGCCGCTGTCCATGAGACAACTGAGTTCTGTTGAATGCTTCAAGAGACAACTTAAGACTTTTCTCTTTGAGAGAAGCTATGATCTTGAGAGAGGTGTCATGACAGATGGCTATAGAGTTTAGGCTATTTAGCCACTGCTAGTGATTGTTAAATGTGTGTTGTATATAAGCTTTCTTTTGATGCATTGATTTTGTTCTTTTTTCTTTCTCTTTCCGAGCGCTAGTGAATTCTTCGGAAAAATTGGCGCTTATGAGAAATAAGTAACACGCTTATTATTATTATTATTATTAAATGGCAAGAAATATCTTAATTATTACAAAACAAAAAACAAAACAAAAACAAAATAGGGCGAAAGTATTAAAGTTACAACGCTAATGGGGCGAACGGATTAGAATGTAATAAATATTGGGGCAAAAATGAGGGAGAAGGGGGTCCATTCCCCCCCCCCCACCCTCCCCCCAAGTGAAAATATACCTTTACGTACATGGGGCCACAGTTGTAAGCCTAATATGTGTTACGAACTGGCACTCGGGTACACAAGGGCTTTCAATCAGGACTCGAATACGGCTCGCTGCCACAACGGAAACACACGATCCCAACCCCTGAGTACTGCCAGCCGAACAAAAAACACCAATACCCTCCAGAGTTCAATCTGCTATAACGGGGTATACAAGAACTCGGTACTAGTGTTCAACAACAGACTAATAAAGAGACAGGAATTATCTAGTCTGGTCAACAATCAAACAAAGAAGTAAGAAACAACAACACCAAAGAATAGTGTTAGCCGAAGCCGAAGTAATCCAATCGGATTGTGCTCGTGGGCCAGTAATCACTAAAGTAGCCAAGCTTGCAACACATGAAATCAATAGTGCATAAACAATATCATACATAAGGAAAGCTTCAATACTATTCTGTATCTACTAATCGAGTAAAGTCTAGCTGGGGTACTGTGGGCAAAAGGTAGCAGTGACTGAGCAAAAACGGCTCGTAGCCTAGCGAAGTCCTCACAACTGTTTAAAGTATTACGTTAAAACTAACAAGTGCACTTTGAGAAATCCAGATCCCTTGTATCTGGTTTTCTCCCGGCTCCTTGACAAAGTAAAAACAAACTGTTAATAAAATACAGGGTGGTTAGGCTCTTGCCCTCACGCACTGTAAATTATTAACTCAACACAGTCAGCCGCGAAGACAACCTAGGCTTCACTGAACCGAAACTAGTATGCAGGTTTATCGCTTAACCACTGCATCAAACAACAACTCGCTGCCTGAGATGGAGAAGTTGGAATATAGAAAAAAAAAAAAAAAAAAAAAAAAAACAGAAAAGCCTTACCCCAGTCTAGCATTACCTAGACCAGCAGAAAACAGGAATAATAATAATAACACACAGGGAAATGCATATACAAGTGCAACAAACATAAATCAATCCTATTCTAAGTTAACCCTTCCAAAATAGGCTATCTAATAGGCAAGTATCTCGTGAGAACTCAAGCGATAATACGTTGGCTGACTAGCTCTGCACCAACGGGACCATGGAAGTTAAACAGGCAGGGAAAAGAGGAGATAAGAATGTAAGGTAGTAGAGAAAGTTCACATCAGTCAGAAGAATATATATAGTTAGCAAGGGAAATGAGAAGTCGCTCTGCCTAATGAGTTCTGATGAAAAAATGGCTAGACTTCCCTTTTTATACCCGGCCCTCTAGTGAGCCCAACGTGAACTACTAAGGACCGCCCACTGACAACCATTACGTAATTTCTCTCTCCTCTGGGATAGACAAAGGCTCCCCTAGCACTGAGGGGAGGGGGGGGGGGGGGGGGGGGGGGGGAGTGATAGTGAGTTAGGCCCACCTCCCGCCCGGCGCACCCACTGACCCCCAACGGTGGCTGTTTCTCTTCCCATCATTACAAATAAGTTTTACACACAATACTTATAACTAATGATATAAAATAGAACTCGTTGACTCATATGAAAACAAAATACATATTCATAATACTTATAGTACAACGGCTCACATGAACTAAGTTAGGAAACTCTACATAGACTACAGCCAAAGTTCCTGCCCTGACGATCCTAGCGAGAGTGGGGCATGAATAGGCGTTCTGTACAGCATGCTCACACTGGACATGCGTCACACCTCCCCCAAGATTTTACTTGCTCAACCCTGAGCTAAAATCTGACAAACACAGAACCCCATCAAGCCCCTCACACCCAGCGACCGCATGGCACTAAAACAAAGCTGAGTTTATCACCAAAACACATCTTATTATAAAAAAAATTCACATTTTATAACTCCTCCCAACAATAGCAAAAAGACACAATATCATGCTCCCAGAGCGAGCTTACAGCAGCTCAGCCGTTTGATAGTTCGTGGACTACTCAAACTCTATAGGCTATGACAAACTTATACGATTACCTATATCAAAAGAAAGAGTTTTTATATGATTTTTATATTTTAATATGTTTTTCCCGGCTGCACTATAAGGGCAGCCTATTTTCCTCCACTCAAACCCACACACCTGTGATAGCCTACGACTGATCATCCACCCTTGATAAACAATCCGCGATCACATTGTCACATCCAGCAATATGACGGATGTCCAGGTTATACTCCTGCAACATCAAAGACCACCTGGTCAGTCTCATATTGCGATTGTGAAATTGATTCAGGAATCTCAAAGGGTGATGATCAGTGTAGATAATCACGACTGGGCCATAGGCTGGAACATACACCTCGAAGTGCCTGAGCGACAGCACAATCGCCAGTAATTTCTTTTCTATTGTAGAATAGTTCTTTTGTGCAGCATTGAACTTCTTAGAAAAGAAACTTACTGGGTGTTCCACACCTTCATTTTCTGTCTGTAGCAAGACGGCACCAGCCCCTACACCACTAGCATCTGTTGCCAGCTGAAAAGGCCTGTTAAAGTCTGGGGCCCTGAGTATCGGGTGAGTACATAGCAAATGTTTCACCAAAGTGAAAGCCTTTTCACACTCAGGTGCCCACAACAACTTTTTGTCTTTAGATAACAAATCTGTGAGAGGTGCCAACACCGTTGAGTAACCTTTTATGAAGCGTCTGTAGTAGCCTATCATACCCAAGAATCTCATAATCTGCTTCTTGGTTGTTGGGTGCGGACATTTATTGATAGCCTGTACCTTGTTCTGAGGAGGGCACACCTGTCCCCTTCCCACTACAAACCCAAGGTACTGCACAGTGGCTTTTACGAAGTCACACTTTGCCAAATTTACTACATCAACCCGAGGAAGAGGATATGGGTTAGTTGGAGTCAAACCGTTTAACCTACGGAAATCAATACAAAAGCGTACCTTGCCATCTGGCTTAGGCTGCAGTGTTACGGGGGAAGTCCACTTAACTGTGCCTTTCTCTATCAACCCTCTACCGAGCATATACTCCAACTCATCCCTCAGAGCTGGTAGTTTTATGGGGGGCACACGGTACGGGATTGACTTAAAGGGTAGATGGTCCCCCACGTCAACATCATGCATAGCCTGAGTAGTGAGGCCTGGGTGTTCAGCAAATACAGTTGGGTATGAACCGAACAACTGACGGATAGCATCAAACTGCGGCTCAGGCAAATGAGCTATAGCCTCGTCAGCCCTAAGGCTCGAGTTCCCCGCCCACTGATCCGCTGAAACATGTTGATCCCAGCTATCCTCCTCTGAAGCTTGACTGTCCCCCTCTCCTTCTCCACCACGGCCGCAACAAGCCAACACAGGGACAGTGAGAGGCTCAGAGGGGCGCCTCACATACTCTTTAATAAGGTTCACGTGACATAACTGGTTCTTTTTCCTCCTGTCTGGAGTGGCAACAAGGTAATCTAAGTCTGAAATTTTGTCTACAATTTTATAAGGTCCAGTGTATTTCGCAGAGAGGGGGTTACCAACCAAAGGCAACAAAATTAATACCTCTTGTCCTACAGTGAACTTCCGGAGCCTCACTTTGCGATCATACCTGTCCTTTATCAAAGCTTGTGATTCTGTGAAATTTCTACCTGCCATCTCCAGACTCTTAACCCTTAATTAGCGGCGAGCAACATAAGTCGAGTTAAATAAAGCTGGACTATGTGGCGGCGCTCGACATAGGTCGTGTGGCAATTTCAGCACGTAATGTTGCTGAGAGAGAGAGACAAGTGGTGGCAGGAGAGTAGCGAGGGAATGACTGCTCCAGACCACCGCGGCGAACCTACTGACACGAATCCCACCTCCTCCCTCCCTCTCTCACTCGCTATATACGGAATTTATGGGGAAAGTGCCTAATTACATGCTTTTTGCACTCGCGTTGCACGGTTATTGCAAGAAAACTAGCCATCATAAAAGGATCGTTATGGTGTCATTCGAAAGCTCTGTCTATGCCCTTTCAGGGATAGATACTTGTTTTACGTTCTGGGTTTTATTTAGGCATGCAAATGATCACGTAAACAGCCCTATTTTGGCTAAAAACACCCCTCTGGGCGGTACATATAAATAAACCGCATAGGCCGCTCGTAAGGTGTTAAGCATGCGCTCACGGCTTTCAAGCTCATACTTTAATAATGGACAAGGCTGCACAGTCCCCTCCCAAATTTCTTTCAGCATGTTAAGGGGGCCCCTGACACGGTGTCCAAAAATCAGCTCGTTTGGACTAAATCCCCGGCTCTCACCAGGTACCTCCCGAGCAGCAAACAGCACATAAGGCAATCCATGATCCCGCTGAGGATGCCAATAATAAAACAAATCTCCTGGCTGTGCATCGCCGTCCTCGTCGTGCTCTACAGCTCCATTAGCACACGTTTGGTGCTCAGGGTCCTCTAGTTGCAACCGACGTATATCTGAGGGTGCCAAGCGATCTAACTGCTCCCGGAGCAATGCATGACCTTCCCCGATACTGGGCTGCTCCCTCTGTCTCTCTCGATGTACGTAACGTTGCTGTCGTGGAGACTCGTCATGCCCAGCCTCGTCACTCTCGATGACAGGCCCAGGGGCTACTCCAGAATTAAGTAATGGTGCTAATACTGAATCACCCAGGAGAGCCGCCGAGTCAAAACTCTTAAAACCAACTCCAGCTTTAGCCTCCTCCTGTTGATCGTTCCTCCGCTGGTCTGAAGACGGAGGACTAGGCTGTGACACTTTAGCTGCCCAAGCTCGGGTGACAACACACGCCATGGGTTGTGTCTGGCACCGCTCGACCCACTCTTGCTCTTCCCTACTCACGTCGGCCGGCCTCTCGGCAACGACTAAGGGTAGAACCTCAGAAGCGGGCATTGCAAAGTCGTTGCCGAGAAGAAGGTCGACGCCCTCCACTGGCAGTTTCTCCACAATCCCGACATCCAATTCACGTGCCACACCATCCACCTCCAACTCCAACCGCACCAGCGGGTATGACCGAGTTGCATTAATACCCTGCACCACTACCACCCGAGCCGCGTTTATAGGGTAGCCAGTCAAGTTTTTCATCATAGTCTGGGAAGCACCTGTATCACGCAAGACCTCTACTCCATGCTTGCGCCCCGCCCACATCACGCAACCCCGCCCTCTATGGTCGCAAAAAACATCCTGAGCAGGGTTCGAGCCTCCCAGGTGCTTCTGCATTGGCTGTGCCTCAGCCCCTGACGAACTGCCCCGGGCAAACTCAGATGACTTCGGAGACACACCAATGTTGCAGGCCAAAGACACAGCTGCTGTAGGTGGTTTGCTAGGACAGACTCTTGCAAAGTGCCCCTTTTTATGACAATGATAACACTCCAACTCCCCTTTGGGCTTCCCTTGGTACTGGGAAGGGCCCGGCCCCTTCTTAAATGGGACGGTGCTAGTCTTGCGGTCAGTCTTGGTATCATGGCTCTTGTACTTGTTTACATAAGGTATATCACTAACTCGGGGGGATGGGGCGTCACGCCCCTTGTTACCTGCCTCACTACGCTGGACAGACCCGCACCCACGAATTAGTGATAGCCGGAGGTCAGCCATCTCAGCTGCCTCCTGTAGAGTTTTTGGGTTCTTTTCTTTAATAGTTAAAGTCATTTCTGCACCAGTACACTTATAAAACTGCTCGAGCAGAAACAGCTCAGTCAACTGTTCTGCTGTCTCAGCTTTCTCAGAACGTGTCCAGTTTTTAAGTGCATCTTTTAAGTCCCGGGCATGTTCAAGAAAGGTCGCCTCCCTAGTCTTTGTAACACCCCGGAACTTCAATCGATATGTTTCCGGTTGCAACTCGTATGCCCGTAGGACAGCTCTCTTCAATTCTGGGTAGTCAATGCAAGACTCTAAAGGCAGTGCATCATAAGCCTTCAGACCCTTACCCGTAAGTCTTGAGGAGACTAGAGCTGCCCACTTCTCTTCAGGCCAATTATGCTCCCTACACTTCTTCTCAAAACGATTAAAAAATGCTGTGACTTCAGTTTCACTAAATACCGGCACCAATTTGACTAATTGGGCTAAGGACTGTTCTCTTACTTGGCCCTCACGGCCCATCCGAGTCCCTGTCGACTCAGCACGAGTCTTATCTAAATCTAATTTAGCACAATATTTCTCTGAGTCGTACCTAAGCTCAGCCTCATGCCTCCTGGTCTAATCCTCTTGCCTCCTGGTCTCATCCTCTTGCCTCCTAACCTCAATCTCATGCCTCCTAGTCTCATTCTCCTGCTTCCTAGCCTCAATCTCCTGCTTCCTAGCCTCAATCTTAGCAAGCTCAAGTCTAAATACCATATCTGGAGACAGGCAGGAAGAGGGAGCTGCCACTACTGAAGGAGGGGGGGCAAAAACTGGGGAACCACCATGTGCACCACCCGAGGGCACTCCAATCTGCCAATTCTCATCCCTCTGTGGGAGAGTGCTAACCTCCGGTAACTGAGTGGACGGCACTGTGGGAGTCGAGTGAGAGGGGATCTGGGGAGGAACCCCCCCAAACGCCCTCTCCTCCGAAACCCCATGTCGCCCACGCAACACCCAGGAAATCAGCTCCCCCTTGGACATCCCTACTACATTGGAAATGCCCAAAACCTTGGCTATCAGGTGCAAGCCACAAACATCCACCCCAGTCAGCCTCTCCTCCGTCACGTGGTACCGCTTACTCACAAAAACTCTAGCATCCTCCTCACTGGTTACTAACGGCACACCTTCAAATGACATCTCTCGCTCATCGTCAGTGCTAATGCACGACATACTGAAGTCCACAAAAAAATTCTCGAGACAAAAGTGTTAAACTTCCTATGCAAGCACTAATTACTAAATTAACTGGAGTCTCTTAAATGCTTTACTAATTGCCATACAAAAAAAATATTCTTCAATATGCACGCTAAAATACAAACAAACAAATGTTGTACAACTCTGCAAAAATTTATACTGTTCACAAAATCCTAAGCAAGGTCGCCATTTGTTACGAACTGGCACTCGGGTACACAAGGACTCTCAATCAGGACTCGAATACGGCTTGCTGCTACAACGGAAACACACGATCCCAACCCCTGAGTACTGCCAGCCGAACAAAAAACACCAATACCCTCCAGAGTTCAATCTGCTATAACGGGGTATACAAGAACTCGGTACTAGTGTTCAACAACAGACTAATAAAGAGACAGGAATTATCTAGTCTGGTCAACAATCAAACAAAGAAGTAAGAAACAACAACACCAAAGAATAGTGTTGGCCGAAGCCGAAGTAATCCACCCTTGACTAAGAACTTAAGAAGTCCTCCACCCTCTACTTCGGATCGGCACTATTACGTTACGTTAATTAATAGTCCTTAAGCATCGAGCAAGGAATCTTCTGAAAAAAGTTAGATGCTTCTCGGATGCTCGTAAGAAGTACGTATCGGATTTTGAACAGTAATTCAATAAGCAAAAACACTGGCAATTAAATACTATTAAAGGTTTAAATTGGCATAAGAATAATTAAAAGAATATGCAATAGTAAATGGCAAACATTAAAAGGAAGTACTCCGCAAATGCAACGGCAATAGCCTACTAGGATTGTGCTCGTGGGCCACTAATCACTAAAGTAGCCAAGCTTGCAACACATGAAATCAATAGTGCATAAACAATGTCATACATAAGGAAAGCTTCAATACTATTCTGTATCTACTAATCGAGTAAAGTCTAGCTGGGGTACTGTGGGCAAAAGGTAGCAGTGACTGAGCAAAAAACGGCTCGTAGCCTAGCGAAGTCCTCACAACTGTTTAAAGTATTACGTTAAAACTAACAAGTGCACTTTGAGAAATCCAGATCCCTTGTATCTGGTTTTCTCCCGGCTTCTTGACAAAGTAAAAACAAACTATTAATATAATACAGGGTGGTTAGGCTCTTGCCCTCACGCACTGTAAATTATTAACTCAACACAGTCAGCCGCGAAGACAACCTAGGCTTCACTGAACCGAAACGAGTATGCAGGTTTATCGCTTAACCACTGCATCAAACAACAACTCATAACCCAGAAAAGCCTTACCCCAGTCTAGCATTACCTAGACCAGCAAGAAACAGGAATAATAATAATAACACACAGGGAAATGCATATACAAGTGCAACAAACATAAATCAATCCTATTCTAAGTTAACCCTTCCAAAATATGCTATCTAATAGGCAAGTATCTCGTGAGAACTCAAGCGATAATACGTTGGCTGACTAGCTCTGCACCAACGGGACAATGGAAGTTAAACAGGCAGGGAAAAGAGGAGATAAGAATGTAAGGTAGTAGAGAAAGTTCACATCAGTCAGAAGAATATATATAGTTAGCAAGGGAAATGAGAAGTCGCTCTGCCTAATGAGTTCTGATGAAAAAATGGCTAGACTTCCCTTTTTATACCAGTCCCTCTAGTGAGCCTAACGTGAACTAATAAGGACCGCCCACTGACAACCATTACGTAATTTCTCTCTCTCCTCTGGGATAGACAAAGGCTCCCCTAGCACTGAGGGGAGGGGGGGGGGGGGAGAGTGCTAGTGAGTTAGGCCCACCTCCCGCCCGGCGCACCCACTGATCCCCAACGGTGGCTGTTTCTCTTCCCATCATTACAAATAAGTTTTACACACAATACTTATAACTAATGATATAAAATAGAACTCGTTGACTCAGATGAAAACAAAATACATATTCATAATACTTATAGTACAACGGCTCACATGAACTAAGTTAGGAAACTCTACATAGACTACAGCCAAAGTTCCTGCCCTGACGATCCTAGCGAGAGTGGGGCATGACTAGGCGTTCTGTACAGCATGCTCACACTGGACATGCGTCACATATGTTCTCTGAAGGCATGTCGGATGTACAGCTCTTGACAGAGGTTCTTTGCGTACAATTGCCCATATAATTATGATCTGTTCCACTCCGTGATCGTACACATGGAAACATAATGCGCACAATTGAATTATGAGTGTTGTTTCTCAGTCGATGGTTAGCTCATCTGATTAGTCAACTGATAATTAATAGAAACCACACTCGCAAATCATTCATACTATCTTACTTTCATACAAAAGATCACAATGAGGAACAGAACTTATTTGGGCAACTGTGCATAAAGCCACTATGATTGATACTTAAGTCTGTAGTTAAAACATATTATAATACCGGAACGATTTGATATTTACTGAACATTAAATTACTAATATTTATAAATTATACTTTTCATATTTACATAAAGTAGCATAAGAGCTGACGAACCTTTGTCAACAGCTATATAATTGTTATTGAGTTACAAGGAGTTAATTAAGGGGAGATATGTATATATTTGTTCATTTACAATGTATCTTAAATTTCCTCCCATGGCCTTCATCAAGCTTAAAAAAATACCCACTTGACCCCCTATTGGGATACATTTATATTTTTTTTAGTAGAAATATGTCCTAGCCGTCCTCATAAACTACAGGCTTGTTATTGCTCGCCAGGAAACAATCGACACCTAAATGGCACAAAAAGGTCTTAAAGTCTCGAAACTAATGTAGGGAACGTTTTAAATTAAAAACAAAACAATGGGGCTGAACATGAGCGAGAGGGGAGTCCAGGAACAAATTACACACCAATTAAGTATTTAAGGGCACAGCTTGGTGGTAACACAAATTACTTCCTCCTGGGATGAGTAGCAACACAACTTCTGACCCTTCTGGTGGTGGTGAGGACAGCTGGTACAAGTTAGGTGTTCCACAGGGAGTACAGGTGGTGGTGAGGACAGCTGGTACAAGTTAGGTGTTCCACAGGTAGTACAGGTGGTGGTTAGGACAGCTGGTACAAGTTAGGTGTTCCACAGGGAGTATAGGTGGTGGTGAGGACAGCTGGTACAAATTAGGTGTTCCACAGGGAGTACAGGTGGTGGTGAGGACAGCTGGTACAAGTTAGGTGTTCCACAGGGAGTACAGGTGGTGGTGAGCACAGCTGGTACAAGTTAGGTGTTCCACAGGGAGTATAGGTGGTGGTGAGGACAGCTGGTACAAGTTAGGTGTTCCACAGGGAGTACAGGTGGTGGTGAGGACAGCTGGTACAAGTTAGGTGTTCCACAGGGAGTACAGGTGGTGGTGAGGACAGCTGGTACAAGTTAGGTGTTCCACAGGGAGCATAGGTGGTGGTGAGGACAGCTGGTACAAGTTGGCCCCTTGATAATTATGATGCAATTTGACAGTATATTCTGGCTATTACTAGAATATCTTATTAAGTAAAGGAGGGATTGGCGTGAGTCATCATTGTAATTGAGATTGACTTTACCCTTCTTTATTGCTAGAGGTCTTTCCTGAGCTGTATGACATCGTATAATAATAGGCTGAATAAACTGTTACACTGCGTCGTGATCTTGGAAGTGTTAGGTGTTCCACAGGTATTACAAGGGGTAGGAAGGGATGGACAGGAGAGGTGGATGTTCTGTGGCCACAACAATCTCCCACCCATCATATCTTTGCCATCAACCTACATAATTAACCCCTTGAGGTTTATCACGCATTTTGACAGTATACTTTGGCTATCAATAGACGATTTGATTAAGCCATGGTAGAAGTTCTTGGAGCTAAAGAGTTAATTAAGATAGTATTAACTCCTTCTGTACCGGCGACGTCTTTTTATCTTCATTTTGGTTACTATTAGATGATTGTATTAAGTGTAAAAAGGGCCTCCAGCAATTAACAGGCTTCGAACTATCTCACTTAAAAAAAATGTACTACCACATGGAACTTCTTAAACTGCGTATAATCTTCTAAATATAGCTAGTATATAATAAAAACGACGTCTTGGTACAGAAGGGGGTAACTACTTTAATGTCTAGATATCCTTCATAAATTGAATAACATCATCAAATAATACCCAGAAAACAAATGCGTAATTGTATCTTCTTGGGGTTAACACTAAGCGTAACAAGGTAAACATTGATAATCAGACAAACCTTCATATAACATATTTGAATTATATTCCCTTCCTGTAATTATTTCCCAAAGTTAACTCTCCCCATCTGTTTCTCTCTCTCTCTCTCTCTCTCTCTCTCTCTCTCTCTCTCTCTCTCTCTCTCTCTCTCTCTCTCTCTCTCTCTCTCTCTCTCTCTCTCTCTCTCTCTCTCTCTCTCTCTCTCTCTCTGTATTCATCATTATTCATTAGTCTATCTGCTTATGACTGACCTCATTCTCGTGGTACCAGAAGATGTAAGGTGGTGGTTCCGGACTATGCTTCACCACACAGGTCAGGTTGATGGTGGAACCCAAGTTTATGTAGAGATCAGGGCCACCCAGCACTCGCGTCTCTGGTTCTGGCAAGGAGATGGTACTCAGATACCATTCTTTAGGTTACATAGAGATACAAGTAAATGGATAGATTGATGGATAATTTGAGAAGAAAGAATAGATGCAGAGTTTTACATGAAGAGATAACAGTAGGTAGGTATGTTGATAGATACATATTGTAGAGGGGAAGACACATATGTAGAGATTAGGTCCTCTCAACACTCAGGTCAGGTGAGGTGAAGGTATTGTGTTACGCTGGCCAGCTTGCCAGAATGTACTCGTACTCGCTAGCGCTCGCCAGGGCAGTGAAATGGGCTATAATAATCGTAGAATGATGTTCTTTCTTTCTTAGTGTTCATGTTGTCACAGACAGATCAGTGGTGGTCTTTATTCTTGTCTGTGACACTTGGAAGTATTTTATATCATTGATAGAGTATAAAATATGTAGAGTGAATTGCAAGGAGAGAGAACGAGAAGGAGCAGCGAGGTGGTAGTGTGTGCGTGTGTATGTACATGCGCATTCCTTGCTTATGCGGGGCCACCCGCTCGTGATTGGCCGGCGGGCCTGACGCGTCATATGACGCCTGCTCTTCATGACGTAGTCGTCTGTGATTGGAGGCCGCTGCCCTAGTAAGGTGGTGCGGGCATCCTCCCCACGTGTCTCCTCAGAGCTTGGTATGTTGTGCTTGGTCCTAGACGTCCCTTGCAATCTGTCCCCAATCTAACCCTCTTTACTACTGTTTCTCTCTCTGAACTTCATCTTTTCCATACTTCTTGTCTGTATTCAATTACTTATCCCTTCTGGTTCTGCATACGACTTCCATAGTCAGCCAGTCGTATTACCAGCACCAGTTCTCACATATATGTTTTGCACTAGCTTTAGGGATTATTAGTCATAGTCACATGGTATCATAGTATTGGGGTGCTTCTAATTATTGAGTTGTTCTTTCCTACTATTTAATGCTAGACAGTGGAGGGTATCCTTGGTCGTTGTCTGAGTTATGCATGTGGCAAGTCAGAGCCTGTACGACTTCGACGGAGCTAGGTAGCCTGTAACCCTTGTGCATATTTTTCCTTTGCGAGTGTAGCAGCATACAAGCGAAGGGCTTTTGCCTACTCTTGCTCGTATGCTTGCTACCTTATTTTGTTGACCTTTGTGGAGCACCAGGGTAAGACCAGATACTTGAGATCTGGACTTACCAAGAGAGCCTCCTAGTCACTTAACGTAACATAAGGGAAATCTGTTCAAGGGGAGACAGTAGGCTATGAGCATGCTTGCGCTCTGCCTAGGCTCCTTATACCTTTTATGCCACTGCTAGACTTTATTAGTGAGAAAGACAGCATTGTGTTTATTAACTTTAATTGCGTATGCTTTAGGAATTATTCACGCCTTATTTTAGCCTGGGTTGATGCATAGTGCACAACCCAGTTTGGCTGTTACGTTGGCTAAGGAAGTACTGTTTTTGAGTGGCTATTATTAGTGCTGTCACAGAGTTGTTGCACTCCCTTGTTTTATATATATGTATCCTACTTGTGGATGTATTTAAGATACACGCTTTGGTGTCCTGCCCCTGCATTATTTCTGTTCTATATGCGACAAGCATCTTAGAGCATCAGACGTTTTCAGAAGATTCCATATCTGTTTGCTGTAGGACTAGACTTCCAGTGTTTTCATAGAGCATTGAAGATTTTAGTGTTGAATTCAGACTCGCACTAAAGTTAACGTAAGCATATACTCCTTTATTAAATCTTGTTATAGTTTATTTAAGCATTGTTAGTACTTGAGAGCATTTTATTAACGTAAAGTACTCCTGTTGTGAGTTGGCTTTGCCGTCACCGGAAAGCCTTTGTAGAAGTGCACTAAAACCCAGTTAATTGATACCCCGTTATCCAGTAGATTAACTCTGGATGGTTTAAGTGTTTTGTTCAACGGCTTAATAGTTCGAGGGTTTAGAATTAGCGTACCGTTGTTGCAGATATAGCCTATCTTCTAGTCCAATATTAAGTGCCCATGTTTATTTCGTAGTGCCGGTCGTAACAATTGAGGATAAACCTTTACAATGGCACCCCGTACCTACATTCTACTTTTCCTATTTTCTGAAGAATGTAGAGAGGGGAGAAGGAGTGTTGGAGAGAGGAAGCTGTTGGAGTGGATGTCGTCGAGGTATCCCCCGACTGGGAGCGAGCATGTGAAACATGCTAGGACGTACTACCACACCCACTAAATGTTCGCTTTAGCTGGGATCGAACCCAGGTCAAGCAGTTTCACACTAGAGCGTGCTCTCCACTCGACAGCCGCAGCTCTCTACCTACTTCGTGATTTATCTGTTTAACTATCTCTATCTAACTATCTCTCCACCTATCTATATATTGTATTTACC
Organism: Paralithodes platypus; assembly: GCA_032716605.1. NCBI lineage: Eukaryota > Metazoa > Arthropoda > Malacostraca > Decapoda > Lithodidae > Paralithodes > Paralithodes platypus. The sequence goes on along the minus strand of CM064579.1, from coordinate 1,795,139 downwards.
TACTTAGAGATCTATCTATCTAACTATATCTCTAGCTAACTATCTCTTCGCTAATTGATCTAACCATGTATTAACTTACTTAGTGATCCGTCTACCTAACTAACTTTGTCTTAGTTATATAGATATAGAAGTAAATAGATAGGTTGGTGGATGATTAGAGAAGCAAAGCCAATATGTACACTCGGATACCATAGTTTCTAGCCCACCCCACTCTGGCACGAAGTGAGGCCAGGACCCTTTCTGGACGGTGGCCCACTTAGACCAGTCAAAGTAGGGCTGGACTTAGAACAAATTGCAATAGAAGGTTTTTTGGCTTTAACTTGTTTATTAGGTCCCTCTGATGAACATATAAAAAGTCTCCAACTTTTGGACACCGGGAAAGTGGTTAATTTGCATAAATTCAAGATGGCCGCCGTCCAAAGCTTCAATTTACAGATAACTTTTTTCTGGTTGCTCCTAGACCCTATAAATGTATTACAAACAACGTTTTTTGGCTTTAACTTGTTTATTAGGTCCCTCTGATGAACATATAAAAAGTCTCCAACTTTTGGACACCTGGAAAGTGGTTAATTTACAGCCAAAAAACCTTACAGCCAAAAAAACCTTCTATTGCAATTTGTTCTAGGTCAAGCCCTACCTTTACTGCACATTATTGTCTATTACATTTTGCCTAGGCCTATACTAATCCCATCATCTTGTTTCTTGTTTCAACAGATTGGTGCGACATCTACCGAAGCCATGGAAGAAGAGGTGGTGCATAATCCCTGCGGCATTTGCTCAAACACGTTAGACGAAGGAGAAACAGTCAAGCTGAGGGCGAAGGGAGCAGATACTATAAACAAGGCCAGTACTGAACGTGGAACGCCATCAATTACCGTGTCCGAGGGCCAAACGGTGCACATTGATTGCCGAAAGAAGCATGTCAATACGAAGCCAAATAGAATTCCTGGGAAGCAGAAGAAACGTCCTGAAAAACCTGCTCTTCGTTCTCAGACACCAGACTTTTGTTTTACAGAGAACTGCTTTTTTTGTGGTACAAAAATCTATTTGGACACAAAGCATGATTCAGAAGAAGTGTATCCAGTACGCACCTTCAACTTTCAAAGGACAATACTTTCTGCATGTGATGCCAGGGCTGATGAGTGGGCTGACACTTGTTAGAGGCCGAATTAACTTTGCACGCGATCTTCCAGCAGCTGACGCAATATATCACAAGCAGTGCAGCTCAATTTGCCAGACACATAGGCAGATCCCCTCCAAATATCGTGATTCCGCAGACAGTGAACCTCCTCGCAAGGGTCGCAAAGTAGATGCCTCACGAGAGGAATTTCTACTCGCAATCGAGGACCTAGTCAGTGGCAATGATGATGAACAGACTACAGTGGTTGATCTCGTTGATAGAATGTCCCAGTTGTGCCCTGATGGTGAAGCGTATAGTGTAAAATACATGAAACAGAAACTTATTTCATATTTTGGGGATGAACTGGTTATTAGTAACGTGCATGGATGCAGCGATGTTGTAACTGTCAAAGAAAGTGCTGCAAAGATTTTGCAACAATTCAAAGACTCACCACAGACTGATGATGAGGAAGCAGAACAAAGAAAGATAGTCAGGGCTGCGGCACGGTTGATCAAAGCAGATATAAAGAACATTGATACTTGTAGAGATTTCTATCCAGATCCTTCTGAACTCCGGTCGCTGGAAAAGAATGTGGCGTACGTTCCGCAGTCCCTTCGTATATTGCTGCAAGAGACGTTCAGTGGCAAGTCATGTGATCTTGAAGTTGCATCAATTGGACAAAGTATCGTGCAACTTACCAGACCAAGGGCCATTGTAGCACCCATTCAGTATGGATTGGCGAAAAAGTACCAATCGACCCACAGCTCCTTTTCCAGAGGCTCCTCATCTTTGCTAATAACAGGGACTTAGGTGTTGAAGAGGTCTTTGCGTATGAGTTGTCTAGCTACCCTACTGCTCTGTTCGGTAAGAGGGGGGGGCTCAGGGAAGCCAATAAACCACAGCTAGGAGATGAGATAGCTGCTGTTGTTCCCAAGTCGTCAATGGAATCATTTGAGGAAGAAAGGACTGTGACCCATGTTCTGGATGGTGGTTCCTTATTGCAAAGGATTCCATGGAAGAAGGGTGACACATTTGAGGACATTGCAAGCATGTACATGAAGCATGTTTCCAAAAACTTTTTCAACCCGGTGGTTGTATTCGACGGTTATAAATCAGGACCTACTACCAAGGACATTACACACAATCGACGATCAAAAGGAGTCTTGGTCAAAAGGTGATGTTCACTCCAACCATGCCCCTTCGGTCAAAAAAGGAAAACTTCTTGTCAAACTCGGACAATAAGCAAAACTTCATTGACTTATTGTGTGAAACATTCAAGGCAAATGGAATTGACTGTGTCAATGCGCCAGCAGATGCAGATGTCATGATTGCGAAGAAGGGAATTGAGCATGCAAGGGAAACCGTGACATATGTGATAGGTGAGGACACAGACTTGTTGGTGCTGTTGTGTCATTATGCGGAACGAGGGATGAATGATTTGTACTTCAAGTCGAGCAAGGAAGGTGGGAAATGTTGGCATATTAACTCAGTAGCAGAAGCTCTCGGTGAAAGCATCTGTCGTGTCCTGCCAGTTGTCCATGCACTCTGGGGATGTGACGCAACCTCACGACTGTATGGTATTGGTAAAGGGGCTGCCTTGAGGAAAGTGAGGGAAGACAACGGTTTCTTGAAATGTATAGAAGCATTCTGTTGCCAAAGTGGAAGTAAAGACGCGATATCATCAGCTGGTGAAAAGGCCTTGGTTTATTTGTACGGGGGAAAAGGAAATGACACCCTTGACGGACTGCGAAAGACAAAGTTTTGCAACAAGGTGGCAAAAAGTTCAACTACCGTTGAAGTTCACAGCCTTCCCCCAACAACCGATGCAGCCAAATACCACTCGTTCCGAGTTTATTGTCAGGTCCAAGAATGGATGGGGAACTGTGTGGACCCCGAGAAATGGGGCCTGGTGTCTGCGGAAGGGACAGCTTGAACCGAAGACGATGGATTCGCCAGTGGCTCCTGATTCACTACTGAAATTGGTCAGATGTCAGTGTAAGGGCAACTGTGACACTCAACGCTGTAGTTGCAAACGGAATGAGCTTGAATGTTCCAGTGCATGTGGTCAATGTAAAGGACTCTGTCAAAATAGCAACTTTGATGCAAGCACCGATGATCCAAGTGAATACGAACTCCTATCATGAATTACATAATTGGCTCTGAATGACGTCATACTACGTCATGGTTTTTTTTTTTTTTTTTTATAAAAAACAGGGACAACAGGTCAAAAAACCCATACAAGCACAAAGTGCCTGTGTCACCCCTTGTGAAAGAGACAGTTCAGCCTGTCTGTAAGGTTTTTCGGCTGTAAATTAACCACTTTCCAGGTGTTCCAAAAGTTGGAGACTTTATATGTTCATCAGAGGGACCTAATAAACAAGTTAAAGCCAAAAAACGTTGTTTGTAATACATTTATAGGGTCTAGGAGCAACCAGAAAAAAGTTATCTGTAAATTGAAGCTTTGGACGGCGGCCATCTTGAATTTATGCAAATTAACCACTTTCCCAGTGTCCAAAAGTTGGAGACTTTTTATATGTTCATCAGAGGGACCTAATAAACAAGTTAAAGCCAAAAAACCTTCTATTGCAATTTGTTCTAGGTCCAGTTAAATGATTGCTAGATTTACTGGACTAACTGTGATAGTTGCCGCTGGGGTTTGGGAGGAAGAGAAACGCACACACGAACACAGCGTGAAGCATTTGGGACAGGATTCGAAGTCTTCAAATGCTTCACACTGTGCACGTTTGTGTGTTGCCCTCTCTCTCAAACCCCACCCCTCACCAGCACTGTGTGCCGCCATCCAGAAAGGGTCCTGGCATCACCTTTTCCCAGAGTGGGGTGGGCTAGAGTCTATGGTATCCGAGTGTACATATCAGGTCCTCTCAACACTCAGATACCCTTCTTTAGGATACATGTAGATAGAAGTAAATATATTTATATTGGCGGATAATTAGAGAGGAAATATAATGTGCAGAGATTAGGTCCACTCAACACTAAGATACCTTTATATATATATATATATATATATATATATATATATATATATATATATACAGTATATATAAAAAAAAGCATATACCGGTATATGTTTTTTTTTTTTTTTTTTTTTTGGCCAGACGCTGTAATTCCCGAGAAGGGGTGGCCATGAACATTAGGGCCCGGATTCAGAACAGTGGTTTAAACCTCCTCGCTGGTTTAAACCCGAGATTGAAACTCAATCCGGGACTATCGGTATTCAGAATGAAATCCTGAGCCGCTTATCTAGTCAATCCACGGATTACTCGATCCGAGGTTTAAGCCTGCGGGAGGGTAGGTTTGACTGTAGATCGAAGTTATAAAACCTTAAATTACTCATAATTGCTTACACTAATCAATAAGGAACCCATAATATAAAATAACAAAGACTGGCACTGATTATTTGCAGTCATTGGAGGCATCTAAGCAAGGATTACATAAATAAGTAAAGACAAGTGTAAGAATGCAGCTCAGGCAGTCAATCCGAGGTTTAAACCAGCGGGAGGCTTGACAAGAGGATCGACGAAGAATTCTACTCGCCGATAAAATACCATATTATTATTTCCAACTAACTCAAACTGGCATTAAACCGATTCCATTATATTGTAAAAAACGGCAACAACTTTTAAATTACGTTGAAAATTGTAGAAGCCTACTAATAATTATATAATAGGTACCAAACGAACGAAACACTGCCGTAGCCTAACCACTGATAACAGTTATTCGATAATAGTTGCTAATGTCTTGATAACCTGAGATGCTTCTAAGCTGAATAATACAAATATTATATTTAAATGTCCGCGAACATTTATGAGATATAATACAGATGTATTAGGTTACCATAGAACCAATATTATTAGTCCATTAGCCTACATGTTACACAGCAAATATAACTATTTACTGTATCCATGCACAATGTTAATCCTTTGTACGAATTAAAATATATAGCTTACAATATATATGGAATCACAAGTGAACCATTATTTGCAAATGCATTTAACAAGTAGGATAAGAGTTATTTGAGACATGAGTTGTCTTTTTAATAGCCTAGTAGGTTGTAATGATGCTTAGTTTATATAACGAGTCACATTGGTTAGGCTACTGTTTTCGCCTACATAGTTAATGGTTACAACGTATTTCAGTTGAGCTATGTATACTATATAATTATATTTGTCCATTTGACTGGGTATTAATAGCACTGAGCATGCGGTAGATGTAGCAAAGTATAAGTTTGGTTTAACCTGACAAGCGCGATATGACAGTAGGTGCTAGGGTAGTTATTTGTGCATTTCTAGCCCTGGATTCTGACAGAATTCGTTATATTTACAATATAAACCATTATTTGTTTTCGGTATGCTTTTATTTTACATATATGATGTATATATGAACCTTCAAGAGTGCTAAAATAAGTGGGAAAAGCATTTGGGTGGTGAAAAACGAAGATATTGGCCACCCGGTCATAATCTCAGGCGAGAGAGAGAGACAGGCAGCCTTCCCCTCTCGCTGTCTGGGAGTCAACTGAGGAGAGCGGGGCGGTGTGTGCCGGTGTCTGGGTGTTGCATAACGATCTTTTATGCAACCCACTTGTGCTACATTATCGCGGGAGAGAAAAATAACCGATAAATGATGATAATAAGAGGAAAAATAGGTGATAATTGAGGAGGGGAGGGAGGGGGGAATAAGGTGGGGAAGGAGGGGAGGGGGGTGGGTGAGATTTACATGGATGAGTACTGGAGGGGAATTATCTCACCTAGAGACAAATTCCTTTGTTTTGATAGGCCCTTTTTTTTTATGGAAGTCTTTTTTTATGGTCCTGCTTCCGTGAGGCCTATCGCGTTCCCTATAGGAAGCCTTCCGTGAGGCCTATCGCGCTTGCCGGGTTAAGGGATGAAATAGAGTTGCCCGTAACACAGATTTTAATACCACTATCTCACTTAGCCTACACTTTCGTTCTCACTTCGAAATTAATTGGTCTTAATTCGGCCGCTTTAGCTTCCCGTCATGCTATTAATATATCACAATCCCTATGATTAAGTTGAGCATATATAAAAACCATGGTAAGTATGACTATATTGCTCGCTATTACTTAAAACAAGCGACATGAATCCATGTAGCCTATGTCGGTAAAAGTGAAAGTCAGTGGAAGCAGCTGAACTAGCAGCACGCTCATGATTGGCTAGTTTATCAGTTCCCTGATAATTTACTTATCTGTATTATTCCTTATTTATTCATTAAACTAAATATGTGTAAGCAATTTAAATGTTAAAAACAATATTAAAATAACATTAAGAAAAATTAACTATCTAAGACAACCTATCCTAAAATAGTATAGCAAGTAAAACAGAACAATAATAGTAATTATGTATATTATAATATATAAAGTAACACAACACAAATAAGAAGATTATTAAACGCAACGCATGCGAGAATAGCTAATAGTGACAATCGCTTAGTCAATCACATGCCATGTTTACGTATTAGCCTTTTAAATAGGCAAGTTCATTAAATAAAATTATATGATATAGATAAAATGGATCATTCATGTGCTTATTGGCTAACTGCATTCATGCACTGTAATTGGCTGTTGCAAACCTTCGACTTAAACAGAGTTTTAAGCCGTGGATTACTCGATCTCGATCTCAATCCCGTGTTCTGAATACGGATAAACCTTTGTGTTCGATCCAGGATCGAGTAATCTCAATCCCGGGTTTAAACCTGCCCCGAAATCCGAGGTTTAAACCACTTGTTCTGAATTCGGGCCTAGGCGTTTTATTACGAATCGCAAGGTCAAGTTGCCCGGGGTTGACATCTACCAATAACATTTTGAGAGTGCGGGATTGATCAGGAGCCGACACCCTACTGACTATGCCACGGCTCGAGACATATATATATATATATATATATATATATTATATATATTATATATATATATATATATATATATATATATAATATATATACAATGTATATTAGTGGCTCTCATAGGCCCCTGTGAGTTCTGTCAAAACTGTGTCTCAATAAGCTAAACTGTATCTGTCTGTGTCCTCTATATTATATAACTCTATAACTGTCCATATAACTCACCGGACAACAGTGAGCCAGACCACACTAGACATGGGTGGTGTGGTAGAGATCTGACACTCATAGGTCCCAGCATCCCGGTGTTGGGCGTAGTGTATCTTGAGGAGCCAGTCCTCGGAGCCAAGCTTGTGGAGGGACTTGAACCGCTCATCAGAAGTGTAAGTGAACCGACCCACCGTCAACAGGTTGAAGGTCCCGCCCCCCGCAGCCACGATACCTGTAGAGGGTAGAAGGGGCTACAAACATGAGGAGTTAGGGAACCGCTCGTCAGAAGTGTAGGTGAACCGACCCACCGACAACATTAACACAATCATTGCAGTAATTGTCATATGACAATTGCTTGGTTGCACTGTACCATACAGGGGTTTTGGACTAAAAGTGACCATCATTCCCTGCACATTTTCATATATAAACAAGAGCTAGAACGTAATTGAATTATATATCCCTGAAAGTAGAGGAATAGACCTCTCCAATGACACCTGAAGCATGTCAGTACGACCACTGGTTGTCGTGCAACAATATTGCAAATGTGGGCCAAAATCGGTAAAATGAGCTTGGGTAGATTCTACGTTGCTTAGACTCGTTTGCCTACCTGTCAGCCCACATACGATGCAGATTCTCGGCGATTGTCGCGATTGTCACATAACAATTGCCGCAGTGATGTCCGTATTTTGTATATAGTATGTCCGCAGTCATCATCATCATCATCTATTGAAACCTGGTCCGCATTTTTCAGCTGTGTTATCTTTGCAACCCCTTCTGCTCACCCTTGGAAGTACCCTGCTGTGGCTCCTCTTCTGGTCCTGTCCTTCACTTCAAGGGGGAAGGGTTTATTTTTGGGTCAATTATTTCATATATATATTATCTTTTTAGTTTCCTCTCTAGACATCCATTAAACTTAAACAAACATCCATTAGATCCACCTTCTAGATTAATTTGTACATTTTTCAGTAAAAAAAAAATCCCGGCCGAATGCCGGCTCTTCCAAAATTACAGGCTCATTATCGTTCGCCAGGAAAAGAATTGACACCTAAATAGCACGAAAGGTCTTAATATTTACAAAAAATGGGGCGAAAGGTCTTAAAATCGCCAAATTAATGGGCCACACGTCTTAAAATCTGAAAACTAAAGGGGTGAAACACGAGGAAGAAGGGGGACCAGACAAACGTCCCTCTCCCCTTAAGGTGTGTATTGCTTTTGCCTGTCACGATGATACTTAACCCCTTCTGTACCGGCGACGTCTTTTTAACTTTATTCTGGCTACTATTTGACTATTTTATTCAGCTTAAAAAGGCCCTTTAGCAATAAATAGGCTTCGAACTATGTCACATAACCCTTTTTACTACCTTCTTAAACTACGCAACATCGTATATATATAGCTAGAATATAATCGTATATATATAGGCTAAATATAATCGTATATATATAGCTAGAATATAATCGTATATATATAGCTAGAATATAATCGTATATATATAGCTAGAATATAATCGTATATATATAGCTAGAATATAATCGTATATATATAGCTAGAATATAATCGTATATATATAGCTAGAATATAATCGTATATATATAGCTAGAATATAATTAAATAGACTTCGCCGGTACAGAAATGGTTAATCCCTTGAGGATCTTGACGTGTTTGGATAGTTTATTATGACTATCATTAGACGATTTTATACAGTTTAGGAAGGATCTGTGAGAATGACAAGGGTAATGACTCGATTAACCCTCTGACTTCCACATACCCTTCCTAATGTAAATAGGATCGCCGGAGGGTTGGCCTGTAGCGACATTGGTAGAGCGCCTGGTTTCTAGCCGGGAGGACCGAGTTCAATTCTCGGCTGGTGGAGATGTTTGGGCAATCTCCTCACACCCCTTGCCTCTGTTTCGCCTGACAGTAAAATAGGTTACACGGCAGGGTGAAAAGGGTTCTTCGGATCCTCCGGCCGTTCAACCCATAAAACAAAAATATATATATACTCGGCTAATGATAGACAAAATAAACTGGTAAAATGCGTCATGATTGTCAAAGGGTTAATGCACTAGTTGAGGAGTATATGCCGGCATTTACCATTTTTATCATCATCATCATTCAGGTTGGGGGCTGGTCCTATCCAGAGTGAGGTTTGGCATCCTCTACCCAAACTTAGACTTCTCTGTCTGCCTCTTTTACTGTCTTACTTTTCCTTCTGGGGGCAGGAAGCTAGGAATCATCCTCCCCTTGTAAATGTCACCTACTAGACGAGGAAGAGAAAGGGGCAAGGGAAGCCGAAAGTGGTCAGAAAGTGGTCCCAAACCCTAAGAATTGGAGCTTTAAATGTTGATTCTGTTCGGGCTCTGACTCGAGTCAGCCACCCACAGCTATGCGCTATTTGCCAGAGTACAGTACATTGCATACCATAAATACTACATACATACATACGACTTACGTCAAACGGTACCGCCCTTAAATCCAAGAATCTCATTCTTCCTATGTTCTGCCTGGGATCAACCAAATCTGTTCTTCGACTTGCCAGCACTCTTTCATCAATAGTAAATGCACTGAACTATCCAACTCTAGATCTTCCCAAGCTTTTTGGCCTCAAGCCAAAAACCCTCTCCAACAATTTTTCTTTTTTCCTCGTCTTTCCCTCCCATTTTCCACTCTGATGGCACCAACCACTTCTTCTCTCCTCTGACAAATCTGAAACTCTGCGCTCAAACTTTTGTGAGAAACTCCACCTTGGATGATTCCGGTGCTATTCCTCCCTATCCACCCCCTCTCTCCTACTTATCCTAATACTAATCTCTTCTAAAGATGTATTCTCTATTGCCCATCTCTGGGTTAATACAAAGAAGGCGTACGGTCCGGGCGGTGGTCCTCCTGTTGTACTAAAAAACGGTGCTTCCGTGCTGACTCCCTGCCAAGACAAACTCTTTCGTCTCTGTCTCTCCTTTAACGTCTTCCCTTCTTGCTGGAAGTTTGCTCTCATTCAACCTGTCCCAAAGAAGGGTGACCGCTCTCAACCCTCCAATTATCGTCCAATTGCTCTCATCTCTTGTAACTCTATAGTTTTTGAAACTATTCTTGCTTCCAAATTTCTTAAGCATTTCTCTTCTCATAATCTACTCTCAGATCGCCAGTATGGTTTCCTTAAGGGACGCTCACCTGGTGATCTTCTTTCATATCTTACTAACTCTTGGTCATCCTCCTTTCGAGACTTCGGTGAGACCTTTTCTATTGCACTAGACATATCTAAGGCCTTCGATAGAGTCTGGTACAAATCTTTAATTTTTAAACTACCCTCCTTCGGTTTCTATCCCTCCATCTGTGCCTTTGTCTCTAATTTCCTTTCCGGCCGTTCCATAGCTGCGGTTGTGGTCGGCCATCGCTCACTTCCTCATCCTATCAACTCCAGTGTTCCTTAGGGCTCTGTCCTATCTCCCATTCTCTTTCTAATTTTCATAAATGATCTTCTCAACTGTACCTCCAGTCCCATCCATTCATACGCAGATGACTTTACCTTACACTACTCAATTAGTTTTCCTGAATGCCCCAGCCAGCAATCCCTCAAAAACAAACATAATGAAGCCATGCAACACTTATCTTCTGATCTAACTACTATTTCCAATTGGGGCATAGAAAACCTTGTTGCCTTTAATGCTTCCAAAACCCAATTTCTACATCTCACTACCCATCCGGAACTCCCAGTGGACTATCCCTTACATTTCAACAATACAAAAATCAATCCTTTATCTTCTCTCAATATTCTCGGTGTCTCTTTTTCTTCTGATCTCCTTTGGAATGACTATATTACCAGTCTTGCTAAGGCAGTCTTCCAGAAGCTGGGTGTGTTCAACTGCCTTAATGGGTTCCTTACCCCTGCACAGCTTCTTGCTCTGTACAGGGGCACAGTGTATCCTTGTATTGAGTGTTGTTCACATGTGTGGGGACGATCCTCTCACACTGCACTCCTAGACAAAGTCGAGAAAGGAAGGCGCGTACCGTCATAACTCCTCGTCAAACTCCACCAACTCCCTGCAATCTCTCTCGCTATTCTATCGCTACTACAATAATCAGTGTTCCTCAGAGCTTTCGCAGTGTATACCACCTCCTCTACGTAGGGTACGTAGTACCCGTCTTGCAACACAATCCCATCCCTACTCTGTGTAACTCTCCAACCCAAGAGTGAAACGCTATTCTCAGTCTTTCTTCGATTCAACTGCTGAGCTCTGGAACTCTCCCAGAATCAGTCTTTCCCTCTTCCTATGACTTAGATTGTTTCAAACTCTGTGTGTCCAGGCATTTTGGCTCAAGCGTCCCTTGATTTTGGCCCTGTCACTCTTTCAACTATGGGGGAGGCACTCGATACAGGTAGTTCTGCCTTTTGTGTCCCTCACTCAAATAGAAAAAAAAGAAAAACTGAAAATACATACATACATACAGTACACACATACATACATACATAAATACATACGAACATACAACATCTACCTACACACACATAGCCTTGCCTGTACTCACCGTCTTGCCCCCGAGATATTTGATGCGACAGTTTAGGAGTGCCGTTTTACCGAGCTGCACCGTTATGTTGCACGAGTGGGCGTCATCAAACGTAGGGCCGCTGAGGGGGATGTATTTCCACGCCACCTCCTTCTGCGTCTCCTCCAGGGCCTTGATAATCTCAGCCTCCGTACCTCCGTCAACTGTAGAAGGAGGATTATACGAGTTAAGGGGAGATTTGTTTTTATTTGTTCATTTATATATTTATTCATGATTTTTGTTAGTTTCTTTGTAAGACCTCCATTAAGCTTAAAACATACCCCCAAGACCCCCCTTCGAGATAAAATATCGACACCTAAATGTCACAAAACGTCTTAAAGTTGCCAAACTAATGGAGCGAGCTTCTTAAAATCTATAAACTAATGGGGCTAAAGTATGACTGAGAAGGGGGGCCAGAATGATTTAAAAAAAATAATAAATACATACAAATAAAAATAAAATAAAAACATCCCCATATTATATAGTTTTTAGCTAGGTTGATATATGAAGATAACTACCGCAATAGAGATAATGGACATAGTTGAAGGTGTGGCTGCTGAGAGAAATATACCTCCCTGCCTTCGATATCTCCTCCATGGTTTCGATTATCTCTTTTTAATATAGTCTTTCCAGTACCTATGACGTGAATATAGCACCACACGAGGAGGAGCATTTTATTGACAACGTTTCGCAGATAGCTTCTTCAGGTCAAAGAAAGAAACAACGTAGGTGCAACATTTATGGTTAAAAACACATGTGCAGATATGGTCCCAGGTTTATTCAACGTTTCGCCTTCTACGGCTTCTTCAGGAATACAACATAATATGGAAGTACAGTCAACTTATATATAGTCCAAGGTCTGAGAAAACAACTAAACAAAATGAAATCATTGGTGTAGCAATATGAAATGAAATGAAATAAAATACCGCATGAACAATATGGGAGAGAGTCACCTAGCCTGATTGTATGTTCGTTTACATTATAGCTAAAGAAAAGAAGCCATGGTGTCGTTTAAAACAATATGAGCCGATTCAAAACATCTCCGTTTACGTGTGTCATTTTGGCATTTTACTAGCTTAGCTTCGTCATAGTTTATACCGTGCCCCGTGTCTAACCTATGTATTACCATCGCATTGCTCAATCTAAATTTCTCCATATCCGTTTTGTGTTTTTTGTATCCTTCTTTAGACCTCGGTATGTTTCGCCAATATATAAGTTGACTGTACTTCCATATATGTTGTATTCCTGTAGAAGGCGAAACGTTGAATAAACCTGGGACCATATCACCATATCAGCACATTCTGCAGGTCACTGAAGAAGCTATCTGCAAAACGTTGTCAATAAAATACTTCGTCTCAAATGGTGTTTATATTCATTCTGACAACTGTTTAAAGTAATTGCAACATACTGATGTTTTCAGCTACACTTAGACGATTATATGAAGCTTGTTAAAAGGGTTAGTTGATATAGTTTGAAGTCTTTTCTTGGGTAGGTGTCCTTCCATAACTGAAGGAAATCGTTTGATAATTTGATTGATAGACGTCTACCCAAAGCTGAATACAATCGCTTGAAAGTTTCATGGGTAGACGTCTTTCCTAAGCTGAATAACATCGATCTATACTTGCCAGAATACAATGCAAATGGCACGACTGGTAATGAATGGGATAGAGAAGATGATTTAGCTTATAGTGAGGAAAAGGTGAATTATTGTGTAGTTTATTCTTTTATAAGCAGGCGATAAATTAGGTTGTTACCATCTTGTTTACTACGATATTTAATACGTTTTTATAGCCAAATACGTGTTGAATACTACTACCATGCAATACGTGTTGAATACTACTATCATGCAATACGTGTTGAATACTACTACCATGCAATACGTGTTGAATACTACTACCATGCAATACGTGTTGAATACTACCATGCAATACGTGTTGAATACTACTACCATGCAATACGTGTTGAATACTACTCTACCATGCAATACGTGTTGAATACTACTATCATGCAATACGTGTTGAAATGCATACCGTGTTGAATACTACTACCATGCAATACGTGTTGAATACTACTACCAATGCAATACGTGTTGAAATACTACCATGCAATAACGTGTTTGAATACTACTACCATGCAATACGTGTTGAATACTACTACCATGCAATACGTGTTGAATACTACTACCATGCAATACGTGTTGAATACTACTACCATGCAATACGTGTTGAATACTACTATCATGCAATACGTGTTGAATACTACTACCATGCAATACGTGTTGAAATACTACTACCATGCAATACGTGTTGAATACTACTACTACCATGCAAATACGTGTTGAATACTACTACCATGCAATACGTGTTGAATACTACTACTACCATGCAATACGTGTTGAATACTACTACCATGCAATACGTGTTTGAATACTACTACCATTGCAATACGTTGTTGAATACTACTACCATGCAATAAGTGTTGAATACTACTACCATGCAATACGTGTTGAATACTACTACCATGCAATACGTGTTGAATACTACCATGCAATACGTGTTTGAATATACTATCATGCATACGTGTTGAATACTACTACCATGCAATACGTGTTTGAATACTACTACCATGCAATACGTGTTGAATACTACTACCATGCAATATGATACTTACTACCATGCAATACGTGTTGAAACTAACCATGCCAATACGTGTTGAATACTACACCATGCAATACGTGTTGAATACTACTACCATGCAATACGTGTTGAATACTACTACCATGCAATACGTTGTTTGAATACTACTATCATGCAATACGTGTTGACTACTATACCATGCAATACGGTTGCATACCATGCAATACTATGATGCTGATGTTCTCATTGTATGCATTAGTTATCGAAACATGTGTTGCATAGGCAGTAGAATTTCCGCCAACTTAATTAAACAAATCGTGTATAGTCATACAGATGCAATATATAAGAGAGGCTGCATAGCCACCTGGTATTTGCATTTTGGAGGTTCGTCTAATCACAGTCGGGGGGCTCAAAATGTATCGTAATTTATGTTCGCGACTGTACATCTCCTCTAAGTGTAGAGCTCCATTCTTCACATCTGGGAGTTTTGTAGCTTGTGTAACGTCACCACATTTGACCACTATTAAGTAAACATATTAACCCCTTCTGTACCGGTGAACGTCTTATATTATATTATAGCTATATTTAGACGATTGTGTTCACTTTAAGAAGGATCTGTGGTAGTAAAACTGGTGAAGTGAGATAGTTTGAAGCCTGTTAATTGCTGAAAGTATACTTTTAAACTGAATAACATCGTCTATTATGAGCCAGAATACAGTTAAAAGACGTCGCCCGGAAGACCGTCCTTCGCGATTAATTTGTACATTTTTCGGTAGTAAAATGACCCAGCCGAAAGCCGATTCCTCCTAAATTGCAGGCTCGCTATCGCTCGCCAGGGATATATCAACAAATAAATGGCACGAGAGATCTTAAAATTGTCAAATAAATGGGGCGAACATCTTAAAATTTCAAAACTAACTAGGCTAAAATAAGCATGAGGGATAAGTGGCTCCATACCCGCCCCTTCCTCCTTAGATTAATTGACTTGTGAAGGTCATCGGTAAATGACAAGTCGCTCTGACCAGGTTCTGTAGGGAACACTTTCACTTAACCCTTACTGTACCAGAGGGTATTACTATAAATGTCCAGTAACAGGCCAAAATGGCTTCAGAGTAAGAGAGAACACACCCTCTCACCCCGAAACTTAGAAGAGTACTGACCCAGCTAGCCTGTGGGAGCTTAGATCCAAGCTGTAAAGTGTTGCCAATGTCTCAGAGTAGTGCGTACAAGTCATGGTACCAGGTTCGCTCGATATGGGTAGACCGCATATTACTGACGGACATCCTCCGTCGCTGGTACTGACGAGTGACTTTTGTACTGACGGCAAACATCCATCGCTGGTACAGTAAGGATTAAGAGTTTTTTGTTTCTGGACCCCATTCTTCCACATGTCTAGCCCAGTTAGTTTTTGAGTGTGATGACGTTCACCACTTTAGTATGGTGATTTTAAGATCTTTCGACCCATATCTGTCAATATTAAGATCATTCTTGATATTCAGGTGTCGATTTATTCCTGGTGAACGATAGCGGGCCAGTAAATCCGGAGGAACCGGCTTTCGGCCAGAACAAGTTTCTACCGAAAAATATAAAAATTATCTCGGAAGGGGGAGTTTGGGGGTATTATTGTAAGCCTGATGGAGGTCTGGGGAGCAAACTACCCCCCCCCCCCCACCTCAACCCCTACCACCACCACCCTTAAGGTTAATTGATCTAGGGCCTGATACCCAGACTATTTACAAAGTCTTAACTCCCTTTGATCGTCGTATTTCAATTTGTCTTGGCTGTATGGGTCAAAATAATGCCTTTATTGTTTAAACAATAGCTTTCCTGAAGATAAGTGAGCAGCAGGGAATAATTATGACGACTTATCTCCCTTTGGTCGTCGCATCTTAAGCACATTTCAATTTTTGGTCAGGCTGTATGAGTTAAAATAATATCTTCAAGGCTTAAGGGGAGATGGGTCTATTTATTTGATCATTTATTTTGCTTTCTATTGTTTATTTTTAGTTTCCTCCCTTGACCTCTATCAAGCTTAAGAAAAGATCCCGCCCAAGAGCCTCCTTCAAGACAAATGTGTACATTTTTCGACAGAAACATTTCCCCTTCTTAAATTACACCTAAATAACACGGAATGTTTAAATACTGACATGGCAATGGGGTGAAAAGTCTTTAAGTCGCCAAAGTAAGGGGCCAAACGTCTTAACATTTAACAAATAATGGGGCTAAACAATAAAACATTAGGTTACCTGAAGATAGCGTGAGCAGCAGTAACAACAGAAGACCACTTGAACTATATGACACTGGTAGGCCATCACGTTTCACTAGCACAGGCCTGCAACGATAGAGAGATAGTGGTTTTTATGTTAAGCTGTACAGTACATAATATAGTACATAATATAGTACAGAATAGAGTACATAATATAGTAACATAATATAGTACATAATATAGTACATAATATAGTACATAATATAGTACATAATATAGTACATAATATAGTACATAATATAGTACATAATATAGTACATAATATAGTACATAATATAGTACATAATATACTAACATAATATACTGTATATATAACTCATAATACATATTAGTTGATAATACATTATAAATATAATCTAATATAATTATTTCACTCCCAACACCAAACACCTCCAATTATATTAATGAAAGCATGTGGTCTTCCAGGGATTACATTTCCAAAATACATATATTA